>ML818609.1:59318-91459 GCA_009831015.1 Picea engelmannii | reverse complement strand
TATAGCTATGTGATTTCTTGGTTAAATGTAAGTGAATTTCTACAAAACTTCTTGATTAAATGGTTGTAGTGTTGTTTTCTTTCATTTGTTATTATAATTTTCTGAATTAAACCCTAGGTGACAAGCACATGCTAAAGGTCCTTGTCTCGTGTCCCTACCAATTTAAGATCTATTTGATTTTGTTGAAGATAGATAGAGCCTTGCCATAGCAACACTCTACTTCTATTCTTCTATAACCTAGCCATTTTTATCCTTGTTGTTGAGCTAAGAAGGAGAAAAACACACCAAGGCCTAAGATTTCTACACCTTGATGAGCCATTTTTCCCTTTTGTCTAGTGAAGCCTTGCTTTAGCAACACATCACTTACAAACTCTCTTGTCTTAGACTTTTTCAATCATTATTCAGGATAGCCATTTTTGTTATTTCCATTGAGCTAAAGAAGGAGGAGAGAGCACTAAGTCCTATGGTTTCTACACCTTAGTGAGCCTCTCTCCCTAGGGTTTCATTGTTGATGCCTTGTTTTAGCAACACCTCAACATTTAACCCTTTTTTCTTTGTTCTTTCAATATCATTTCATTCCTTCAACCTTTGTGGCCTCTTTGAATCCATATACCCTAGCAGTGCACTAATATAAGGCCTTGTGTATTGATTACTTTGATCACAAAACACTTTGAGAAATCTCTTACTAACCTTTCGAACCCTAGCCTAGACTAATATTCTAGCCCTATTACTACTACCTTTGACTTGTGATATAAACATACTCATTGCAACATCTATTTGTCTTTAAAAGAAATTGAATGATTAGCTAAAGTGTTGCTTCAAGTATTGTTATTTTGATGATAAATTGCCATTGTTTATTGTGAAACTTCATTAGCATTTACTGTGAAGTGATATTGTGTAATGATTTCTATTGTACAAATATTGATTTACTTCATCAATATTATTGCTCAATTGCTTATTATCATAAAGTCATTGGTTATATGAAGTACTAACCAACAAGCAAACTTGCACATGTAGTTTCATTGTTGCTTTGTCTCGAGAAGGTACTCTTATTGGTTACTACTTCCAGTTATCTTTCATATTTATTGTCTATAAGTCAGAATTTATGCTCGATGGTGACTTGTGAGGGGTAAATTATCACTTAGCATTGCTAAACCTTTTGCCTTCTCAAAACCCCAGGTCACCTGGGACATCTCCCCTAGGCCTTACCTCCCTAAACAAAAAGAAACTTCCCATTGAGGTGACAGTGGTGGGATTGGTTCAATCACACCAGTTTTACATCCTTTCATTTGTCTTTTACCCTAACTACAAATTGTGTGATAACATTTTGGTGCCACTGCCAGGGAACACTGAGTCAATCTCCTCAAGACGACACTTTTTGGTAAGCCTTGCCTCAAGAGTCCTTATCTTACAATCTTACCTTGCGACTCCACTTAGGGTGTTTCCCTTATCCTTTGATAATTTCAAGAAAATTATTTGGTGACTCCACTAACCTTTTCCCAGGTGCCACCTTACTCTCAACTCTGTGATACCCAACCCGTTTTGATACAAAATAGTCCAATAAGATTCCAATATTTTGGGGCCTCCCAACTCCTCACATCGTAAATGTTTTGGAGTATATAAGTGAGGTATAATTTGGAGGGGAGGATGTTCTTATAAAATTATTCATACTCTCTATGCCATCCTTCTTGCAAGATTGGTTTAAGGGTTGTTTCCAAGATAGGGGTATATCATCTTCCATAAACCTCATTAGTAGGTTTGTTGACTTTACCAAACCACGTTGCCAAATGTATGAATATGCCCTTCAAAATCTCACAATAGCCTTGGAAGACGGAGGATTCACCACTGAGATTGTAGGAGATCTCAGGAATGTGTATCATGTTCAACACCAAGAACCCTATGATATGAAAGAAGAGATTTATGAAGAACATTGTCAACCCCTTGAAGAGGAGAAATATTTCTCCCATGATTCAATAGAATGCAGTGAATATATAACTAGAGAAGTGAATTATGAGGATGAAGCACCAGTAACTGCTCCTCGGTCTGATAAAGCTCTCCAAGATCCTATCCCTCCTTTGCAAGATGAAGAGAATGAGGTAAGTCATTTTCCTTTCTAGGTTTTTGATGATACCTTGTTATATGATTTAGAGAGTGAAGAAGAAATGGAACCCTTGGACAATCTAGATCCTCTATATCTCAAAACTGAATATGTAGAGGAAGATCTTCCACTTGATGAAGTTATCCAAATACTTGAAGCTCCTGCACAGGAAGGATTAAGCAAGGTGAGTTATTTCCCCTTCCAAATTTTTAATGATTCTTTATCTTATGATGTAGAGAGTAAATAAGTGTTGGATGTTTTAACCCCTTCATGTTGTGATGAAAATGAGGATTTTTTGATAATATTGATGAATTCATACATGTCAGGAAGTGTAAATGGGATGTGATTGGATACGATGGGGATCCCATTTACAACATTGAGGATCATTTCCAAAATTTTCCCTTACAACTATCATATGACATTACTAAATTTGATATTTGGCGACAAGGACATGACATAATTACCAATTTTATTCAGACACCCAAGGATGACCTGATGCTATGATCTCCTAATAATTTACATTCATACCTTGAGGACTTTGATGACTATCCCTTTGATCACTTAGATCTATTCTGTGAAGAAAGTTATCAACCATCATTCTGCTCAGATCTTGATAAAAGTGAGGAGGTTACTTCCGTGAAGCAGGATACTTGTGATAAGGTTTTCCACCTCCCTTTGATTACTTTACCATGCTATGTCATTGAAGGTATGGTTTGGAAACATGTCCCTTATCCCAAGTCTCATGCAAGACAAAACCTCATTCTGGATTTTAGAGGAAAGTTGAGTACCTCAAGAATAATCGTATTGCCACAGTTTTCTAGCTTCCCCTTAAGGAATTGTCAGTCATCCTTTCAGATATTTCTAATCCCTTCTCAAGCCTCAAGTTGTGAAGACATCCAAGGTAGCCAACATTCAGATTCCTCGAGTCAATCTTTTGAACCTTTGACTTTTCACAATCCATTTCTGAGATGGATTGAGCACTCTCATGAGAGTATGTCTTGGCATCACTTTTTCCCTCCCACTCACCTCCATGAGATAGACCTTACAGTTTCCATTGATATGATATATTTTCTAACTCATGTTATTGTTGTGCTTAACTTATCACTATTTTGGCTTATGATGAAGCACAAAGTTAGGTGTCATGGGATGTTGTTAGATGGGCTTCAATGATCATTCAACCACATCTAACATCCATCCAACACGTAAGTACAAGTAAGTAGGAATTTGCATTCATTGTATTATACCATCTACATTGCATGCTAGACTAGTTTGCTTTCTCACTTGTACATACAATTTATTTACTTCAATCTTATATATATGTGTGTGTGTCTGTGTGTGTGTGTGTGTGTGGACTAGGGTGATATCACCACCCCAAGTGATTACTGATGTTTTTTATTGAGATCAAGTAGGTTATAAGTCATTCCAAAGATGATGAGGTTCTCATGCACTCTACGGTGAGCACATGTCCCTGAGTTGGAGCCAGATGTTATCCCCCACTTTTAGGGATAACGAGGAGATTATGTCTCGAGTCCCATAGGTCCTAGACATGGAGGACTGAGAGCCAGATCAACTTGAGCATGGCCCTAGAGGGCCCATATTTTCTCCCTATCAATGCCTCCACTTTGTCAGTAGCAACAATAGCATCCATCATCTTCGGCTTGGTCATGTATCAGAGATGGTTCTTGCTCCATGAGGTAATGAGTCTAGGTATCATGGTATGCATCACTCTGATCCTCAAAATATTTGAATATTTGAATTTGATTCCTTTGTTTATAATGATTGATTGTATCCTATGCTTGTCCACTTGACCATGTCCAAGGGGAATGACAAGATTCCCTAGCAAGCTTATGTCCATAGGTTTTTAGTTGCCACTAAGGGGGTTTCTGAAAAGTCATCATCCATTCCCATCATACATACCACTTTCCATCTTATTTCCTGCTCACACATCCCATTACACTAGTCTGGGCATAGGGTTGGCCAATCATTTAGGGGTTGTACCTTACCTTGTGGGAAGAATGGGCTAACAGGCCTGGGGGGTAAAAGTAGCTGAAAATAAAAGACTAAGAATACAAACTCGAGATGCCTCACCCAAGGATCCTTGAGAAAGAAAGAAAAATGTTCTGAGAAAGAAATATAGGGACCCGTAAAAATAATAAAACAAGACCTAGTTGAGGGATATGGGGTCTCATCACGAGCCAGCCTATTAGGTCAATGGGTACTTAATGGTATGACACTACTAGAAATTGGTTACCAGACCAGGTTAGTGGCTCTTGGTTGCATGGCCAAGATAAAGGGGGTCTCATCATGAGCCAACCTTCTCATTTCCATGAAAGTGCTTGTGGGTAACATTTCCACCACTGGTCACCAAGCCAGGGCAGTGTCCCTTGACTAGCTTCTTGAAAGAAAAAAGAAATAAAAAGATAAAAAAAATAATAAGACAAGACCTTGTTAGAGGATAGGGGGCCTCATCATGAGATAGCCTATTAGGTCCATGAGCATCTAGCAGTATGACACTACTGGCATCTAGTCACCATGCCAGGGTAGTGGCTCTTGGTGGCATAGCCAAGAGAAAGGGGGTCTCATCACAAGCCAACCTTCTCATTTCTATGAAATGTTTGTGGCTAACATTTCCACCACTGGTCACCAAGCCAAGGTAGTGTCCTTTGACTAGCATCTTGGAAGAAAAAGAATGAAGATAAAAGGAATGAATGGGCTTGGAAATATTTGCATCCATGACAGGTGCATCTCACCCTACACAGAGGCACCCACTAGTAATCCATCCCTACTATCACTACACCTTTTTCCCAAGCATCCCCATCCACCTCACCCACTTACATGAATTGGATTTAATCCTTTCCAAAAACATGCCTCTTTCAGTAGGCATTAGCCCAATAGGACGTCTTTTCACTTCCTCCAAACTTGCATTGGAGAATTGTATAATGTATTTGAGAACTAGACTGGGGTAAATGGGTTGTATGCACATGTTTAATGATATTTATGATTAGATTTGATTGGCATTGATATGATCCCTATGACTTATGATCCCATGGAGGGCATATCTATTGATGTGCAGGATCATGCTCGACAGACAGGTACCATGTGGACAGGTACACATTGGGAGATGATTAGTTTGGAACTCCATGGTGCTAAAGAGCCCACCCAATTGATGTTGAGACCCTAGCAGGGGGTAGAGACAGGGCAGAGCATTTGTACCAGGGAAGAGTAGAAGAATCCACCAGAAATAGATGATAAGACCTGTACCTAGGGGGGTTGTTCCCCGTTCACTGGAACGTTGGCCTTGGAAGGCCTAGGACATCATTCAGGAGGTTCATGATGTCATCCTTGCTTCATGGACATTTTGAAAGATAGACAGGGAATTTTGGCACATGTGGCATGTTGGAGAAGCCCAAGGAGGGATAACATTTTTCTCTAGGAGGCTATATTTTCCCTAGAAAGGGATAACATCACCCTAGAAGGAGAATGACCTATTTCTTTTTCTTGATTAGGGTTTAATTTAAGACATGTAATGAAAAAACAATATTATTTGGTATTTTGGCCTTGTCGGCCTTTTCGTGACCTATTTTTTTAATAAAGGTCATTGCTATTGTATAAATAAGAGAGGAAAACCCTCTTATTCTCATCATATTTCACTCACAGATTAGTGAGGTCTGAAATTTTCTCCCTTCTTAGGGTTATTGGCTGAAATTTTGAGGCACACTTATTGAGGGAAGGATTTTCTTGTCATTTTTGGCATTTCTTCTTGGTGGAATGCTTATAACTAGGGTATAGCTATGTGATTTCTTGGTTAAATGTAAGTGAATTTCTGCAAAAAATCTTGATTGAATGGTTGTAGTGTTTCTTTCTTGCATTTGTTATTATAATTTTCTGAATTAAACCCTAGGTGACAAGCACATGCTAAAGGTCCTTGTCTCATGTACCTACCAAGTTAAGAGCTATTTGATTTTTCTGAGGATAGATAGAGCCTTGCCATAGAAACACTCTACTTCTATTCTTCTATAACCTAGCCATTTGTATCCTTTTTTTGAGATAAGAAGGAGAAAAAAGCACTAAGTCCTTGGGTTTCTACACCTTGGTGAGCCGTTTTCCCCTAGGTTTTGTCTATTGAAGCCTTGCTTTAGCAACACATCACTTACAAACTCTCTTGTCTTAGACTTTATCAATCATTATTCAGGCTAGTTTGTTTTGTTATTGCCATTGAGCTAAACAAGGATGAGAGAGCACTATGGCCTAGGGTTTCTACACCTTAGTGAGCCTCTCTCCCCTATGGTTTCATTGTTGAGGCTTTTCTTTAGCAACACCTCAACATTTAACCCTCTTGTCTTTGGTCTTTCATTATCATTTTAGTCCTTCAACCTTTGTGGCCTCTTTGACTCCATATACCCTAGCAACGCACTAATCTAAGGCCTTGTGTATTGAGTAACTTTATCACAAAACACTTTGAGAAATATATTATTAAACTTTCTAACCCTAGGCTAGACTAATATTCTAACCCTATTAACTCATTGCAACATCTATTTGTCTTTAAAAGCAATTGAATGATTAGCTAAATCGTTGCTTCAAGTATTGTTACATTGATGATACATTGCCATTGTTTATTGTGAAGCTTCATTAGCATTTATTGTGAAGTGATATTGTGTAATGATTTCTATTGTATAAACATTGATTTACTTCATCAATATTATTGCTCAATTGCTTATTATCATAAATTCATTGGTAATATGAAGTACTAACCAACAATCAAGCTTGCACATGTAGTTTCATTGTTTCTTTGTCTCGGGCAGATAATATTATTGGTTACTACTTTTGGTTGGGTCTAAGTGCAAGCCCAAGCAAGCCCTCCATCCCATTCAATAACAAAGTTAAGGTCAGTGAACCTATGGAAGGTAAATAGTGAAGGTGGTAGAAAAAGTGGAACTAAAATAATAGAGTAGGCATCTAAAGGTCCTATGTAGTCTTAATTAATCAAGTGTATATGGTCAGCCCGACCCCACTAGGAGAGGATAAGTGTGAATAAACAAATAGTGAGTCTCCATTCCGCCCTGCTTGAGAAAAAATTGATCTAACAAGTGATGCATAATGAAAGAACCAGTCATATTACATAAATAAGAGACTGTGGAGATTTCAACCTCGTTCTCTCATTCGATAATTAGAAGATTTAGAAGCCAGCTTTATTTGAAAGGGAATCTTCTCATTCTATTACATATGTATGTGCAGATGGCCATAATTTGGAAAGACAATGAATTGTTGAATTTTCTCCATAACTTGTAGAGGAATTGATCAGGAGAAGTAGCAGGGGCGTTCTACTATGCGAAAAGAAAAACAGATTGCTAGGGCTCGTTGTTGATTTCTTCCTTTCTTGGTCCCGATAATGTGTGTATTATGAACAAGGAGGAGGTTTCAAAGATGGACACTTCTCTCTTGGGTCAGGAAATTTGTACTATTGGATCCATTTTTAGGTCTTTCTCTCATACGAGTACTAGATCTGGGATAGATCCTCGTTGAACATGGTGGTAAGTAGCATCAGTTGACCGCAAAATGTATTTTTATTGGCTATAAGACGAAATTTCTACTTGGTGGTGACATGTGAGGGGGAAATTATCACTTAGCCTTGCTAAACCTTTTTCCTTCTCAAAACCCCAGGTCACCGGGGATGTCTCCCCTGGGCCTTACCTCCCTAAATAGAAAGAACCTTCCCATTGAGCTAAAAGTGGTGGGATTGGTTTAGTTACAGCATTTTTACATCCTTTCATCTGTCTTTTACCCTAACTACAAACTGTGCGATAACATTCTCCAAATCCTGAAGGTTGAGTGAAAATATTCTTGGTGGATGTTCTGATGACTGGTTTTGGCCTTGGAGAAAACTCTAATTGTTTTGTTGGCCCTAGGGATGAGCCTTCTCCCACCTCTGGTTCCTTTAGCTTAGGCGCTCTCGGTGATCACCTAGTGTTTGGATTTCTTGGAGGCATTGTTCCCGCAAATCGAAATAAACTCCTTTAGGGCCTGTGCACAGAGAGACATTGGATATTAATGTATATACGAAGTGAAAACACCAAAAACCAGACTAGTACATACCTGTAATACATGCTAAACTTTTTAGTTTGATATTCACGGGGGTCTCGGAAGATTTTTAATTTCTTGTCTCGTTCCTCTGGATACTTTGAAATTCCTTTGCACACAGAATGATATTGTTTACAATAGCTCAAGTGGATTTAATGAGGAAAAACTTATCGATCATATCAACCAATTAATTTGTGTGATGAGTGAAATTCAAATGAATCTACCGCTGAATCTATGCAATTTAATTCATCATGAGTTGATGACGGAGGTGCAGATGGTGATATGTTCTATCGGTAAATTCAAATGATCATTTTGACTCACGCACGAATTAGAAATTAATGCAAGATTTGGAATTAATTAGTCCCTTAAATGCTCCAGATAAAAATGTATCTAACGCTAAAACATCCCATCGTGTCGCTTTCCTAGTGGGTGGATTGGGGGTCGGAAATATTTTACGGGTTTTTTTGACGATGTTCTTCTATGAAAGAACTCTAACGCCGATCAATTTCATCGTACGATGCTGACGTGTACAATTGTCTCAGTACATGTAGCATTGAAGACTGGTGACTTAGCTCATGAGTATTAGTCGGAGTCAGGACTTTCCTCTAGTGGTGCATTCTTACACTAAACCTGGGATCGTCGATTTTGAAAAGGTGTCGGGGATCGAGGGAAAACTTCTCAACGTGGTCACAATTTTCGTTGTGATTCATATTTCTCCAATTCCGACAAGCATGTCGGGTCTTGGCTATCGACGATATGCTTATGTGATACTTGTTGTGAACGAAATCTTCCTTTCGCTGAGAGCCAATGAATACCAGGGCTCGACGATTGAGGTTTTTCGAAGGATTATTTTAAACTTCTTAATTCCTTCTGATGCCAAATTTTGGGGCATGTCGGGTGAAATGTTTTGGTTGTTGATTCTTCATTTAAGATTTAATCCTTTTAAGTCATTAATTTTCATAGATTCAAGAAAACTTTGAAATACGAGAGCCATGATGATAAGAAAAGGTAACATTTTTCACAATGAATTCGAATTAGAAAGTGCAAAAGATAAAGTGGTACCCAAAAATTATAATTTGACATAGGCTTTTTAGGGTGTGTTGAGTGCTCAACACCAAGGTAGAAAGAAAAGCTAATTGAAATATTGTCTAGCTAAGGAAACAGTTTACCCTAGGGATCAACACTCTTTTTAATTTACAATTCTACTTTTTAAAGAGATGACTTTTAAAATATATTTAATCAACAATTTCTATGTAAAGCAACCTCAAGTTAATGAGCTTCAATCAATTCTAGAATTATGAACTATTTTCCCTAAGTAGCCTTAAACAATGTAGGGCTACGAACTATCTATAAATAATCAAATAACAAGATATCTATTTCAAAGATATTTAATCTATTCAATCTCTTTTTGAATAAGAAAACAACAAGTAAGCTATTTCTGAATTATTTGATCTATCTATGTCTAAATGAACAAGTAAGTAAGCAAGTAAGCAATTACTCTATCAAAACTATCTTGAGAAGTGAACTTTATTCTTAAAAAGAAATCACAACTATTTCCATCTTGCAAAGAATAAACATTTATCTACTTAACTAAAAGCAAGAGTGTTATGAAAGTATTCAAATTCTAATCTATCAAAACTATTTCTATCTTGCAGTAAAAGAAAGAAAGTATTCAAATGTGATCATTGTGTCTTTGGTGTCGAATAACATCACGATGGAATTTGAATATTAATGATAGTTCAAGTGGAAGTAATTCAATTCTAACTTCTACAGAGAAATGTAAAGTATGGATAAGGTAGTCTATAGAGAGTTTTTCCATCATAAAGGTAACACTAGTTGTTCTTGGAATCCATGTGATCTTTAAACATTGTGCATAAGAGATTCAACATCAATCATTCACTCTATCAAACAACTGCTGGAAAGTACCCTATTCAAAATCACTAACTCAAGAAAATTTATAAACTCATAATTAATACTTAATTAAAAATCCTAATTCAAATTCATGACTAATATGAGAATAAAAACACTCTATGCAATCCTACAAACTGTTGACTAGTGCTAATTAGAAATCACAACTCAAATTCATAATTGAGATTGCATTAAAAATCAGAATCTAAAGTGAACTAAGATATCAATAAAATTCATACTCAAAATAAACTAAGATGTTATTAGAAATCATAACTCAAAATCCATTTCTATCCTATCATGCTGAGGAAAAATTAACAAATAAGAAAAACCTGCAGAGAGTATTTGCAATTACAAATAAACCTATCTAAATTAGTACTTTGCAAAGTAATTTATAGCTAGGGAGAAAAAGACATAGCAATGTAATTAAACAACTTCTACAACCTGCAAACAAAAAATTAGGAGTTTAATCATTAACACACAACCATGGATGTCCCTCTATGATATACACAATTCAAAAAATAATATGTAATTAAGAGAAAGTGTATAGGAATATGAATTATACAAGCGATTTGCAATTAAAATATACACATAGCAAGCAATTGAAATTGAGAAATTTACACAGTAAAGAAACGATTTTGAAATATAAGAAAGGAAACTAGATAAATGTAAATATGCACTAGTATAAACAATCACCCAGACCACTGGTGCCCGCCCCAGAAGGTCATGGAAACAATCCAAAAGGAAAACACAGTTGTTAAGCTAACACAACACTGGAATTAAGCATAAAAGCAGAGTATATAAAAAAATGGTGATAATGTTTGTATAAAAAATAAAATTTGTCTCAACCTCTTCATGTCATAGGTAGTGGTATTTATAGGTGATTACATAGCTTGAGATGTCGACCACTGGAAGGGTTGACCCTTTCTAAAAACAGTAAATTCATTAAATGTATTCTAACAACAACATATTTCATAATAGTCTTTGTGTTCCATTTAGCGATCACTGCAACTACCCAATCTGAGGTGTGTCAAGCTCCATAGCTGGAGGGCATGAGGTGGAATAAAATCCATATCCTTGATTCATCCATCAAAGGCCGCCAATGTACCAACCTCCAGCTCCTATTCGCTCAAAGTGTCGGATCACATGCCAGATGGAGTGTCGGATCAAGTGCTAAACAGAGTGTCGGACAAGGGAACAAATGGAGGATTGGATCATGATTCCTCCCTATTGCAAGAAAACCATAATGTTATATCTTCATAAACATTTAACTAAGATGAATGGATCGTAAAATCATTGCAAAAACGATAATTATACATACCTTGTGAGATTCTATGGAGAATTGATGTATAAATCTTTGATAATACCTTCAAAATGGCTAAATGAGAGCATAGCATATATAATGTCGCATGCAAAAAGGATTTGGCCATTGGAAAAAAAAGTCAAAACATCAACCCATCATTAACCCCACGCCTAAGGATTTGCAGGTCCCTCTACAAACAAAAATGGATCACCCTACATAACTAAAATCGTGAAGGAGGGGGTGGATTGTCTTTAGAATCTTCTCCCTCTTTCTCTAGGGACTTTGTCTTAGTCCTTTTACGATGTTTCAATTGCATCTAGAGACTGTGATTGGTGGTGGTCATCTAATCAACCAATCGTTGAAGAGAATTCACTTTTTCTTGCAATACAACATTGTCATGATGCATATGTCTATCCATAGTTTTTTGTTGTTCCAATTGTTAATGCAACAAAACATTTTCTTATTGCAATTTCTCAATAAATGGGGTATGATCAAATGGCTCAAAAGAAGAAGGCTTGGATCCCTTGATGGATGTAGAAGGTATATCAACTTTAGAAGATGATGTAGGTGTTGAGCCTCCTTTTTGTCACCTCCAATTACCTTATCTTGTCCCATATCCTGACCAATTTTTCCTAAAACATATGCACTCTCTACCTATTTTCCTCAAAGGACATTCCATTTAGCAAGTATTGTGTACATATGAGGTAACAGATGTTTAATCATGATTTTTGATGATTTATTAATGATTTGGATTGAATATTTGATGTTTAAATATCTCTAATTACTTTGAATGATCTAAGCACACCTTATGACAACAAAACCTATTCATACGATACATGTTTTGGCATTCATCCAGTACTAATATCGTCTAGTACCAATTCTACGCTCATCAGGTACCAATGTTGTGTTCGTCTGGTACATGCATCAACAACCATCTAGTACTAGAAATAATTCAAAATTTTGGAATGCTTCTAGAAGAAAATCGAGGACATGGGTTTTGTCCAGAGCGACGTTTACCTATGGAAAAGTGAGGAATAATTCATCCATATCACACATTGGGACCTCCAACTAAGGGGGAATGATTCCACAAAAATTAGCAAAAATCTCAAACTACTAACTTACGCCTCGACACCTGTGCAGATGGCATCAAATCTAGAAATTCTACGAAATGGGTTTTGTCTAGAATGTGGAGAACTGAGTAATATGAGGACATGTTTCCAAAATTTGAATTTTTTGAGAATATATGGGTGGATCTAACTCGAATTTGCCCAAATTGATGAAAAACCCATAATTTTGGGATTTATCCTAAAATTGTAAATATTGTTTTCTGAGTTTGGGGATTCAGTTTCATCCATTCCTCCATGGATTTTATGTATAAATAAGACTTCATATGTCTGAGGAAAGGGGAGGAATTGTGATGCAGGAGCATCGCTCCAAGCCAACTACATGCCAGCCAACCAGCACATCAAGCACACATTCAATGGAGAGGAGAGGCGCAACCCTCTCACTTTCAAATTTCAAATTTTGAAATTGTATTAAATGTTGTAAGGCCGAAGAGCCAAAAGCCATGCATGCATGCAAGATTTAGATAAAGGTTTCCTTAAATGGTTGTAAGGCTGAGATCTAGATCCAATTCAGACTAGACAACCATTTAATGTAATTGAATGTAAATTAATGAGAGTTGGTGAGATCGAGGGAAGCGCTCGAGGAGCCCCCTTTTGTAAAAAGATCTTCTTTTGTTTTTCAGTTAGGAAGGAAGAGAAGAATACAAAGAATAGGGACAAGAGAGGGAGTCGAGACTTTATTGCAGTCCGAGCTCGAACAACTTGTAATTAGACATTGATGTTAATACAAAGTAGTTTTTCTTGCATATGTGTTTTCTATGTGTTTATGGGTCTTTTATGAATGTTGTGTGTTCATTCATGCTGTAGATGTATGTTAAGTTCCATCTGCAGGAGATAGATAGGTTTTCCTATCTGTGAGTTCTTTGATTTCAGGTTTGGGTTCTTTGAGGCTTCATGCAAGAGGGCATGATGGAATACTGTGGGTTCTGTAAGCCAGTGCAAGGAGTGCACTTCTGAATTCTACAGAATTTCAGACAAAGATGTGCCAAGAGGGCACACCAGAGGAAGTCATTGAATCAAAGAGGAAGCCTAAAGGTTGTTGAACACCTTGAAGGAGAAACTGTGTAGAGGAGAGCACAGAGAGAGGAGAAGCAAAATTATTGAGAATTCTGTAAAGGCTCTGCTAGGAGGGCATTGAGAAAATGCACATGATGCATTGAGGAGAACTCTATTTTGAGTTCAGTGAGAAGACAGAGTCACTGAGGACTCTGGAGAACTCTACCAAGTGGGAATTGAGTTTGTGCGAGTGTGCACAGAAGGAACTCTTGTTTGAGTTCAGAGAGAAGAGAAGTGTCATAGGAGGAGACACTCACAAGGTTATTGAACACCCTGAAGGCTCAGCAAAGTGTGCTTGAGAAGGAAGTTGCCAGAGGACACTTACATCCCTTCAAGGAGAGAAAGGGATAGATACACTTTGAGGTTAGAGCCATAGATAAGCTCAGAAGATATAGCACCATTTCATGCAAAGGTCCTGCAAGAGGTTTCAAAGTTTGAAGGAACCTTTGAGGTTCAGAGAAGTAAAGATCAGGAGGAGGAACGCCTCTTAGAATATAGGCAAGAGCTAAGATTACAGGCTTCACAGTAGAGACAAAGGCCGAGGACTTTTGGAGAAAGAAATATTCCAAGGGAAAGGAAAAAGGGCATGCTCAATTTAGAGCACAAATACCGTTAGATCAACATTTCAGAGTTCGGGGTTTGGAGCGGCAAGGGATTTTGGGGTCGTTGCATTGCGAACTACTAGTTCACAAAATCCTGAAATATCGCACTCGAATTTCGCTATTTCAGAGTTCGGGGTTTGGAGTGGCAAGGGATTTTGGAGTCACTGCATCGTGAACTCCCAGTTCTCAAAATCGTGCCAGCCATTAGATATGGAGCGTGGTGGCCTAAGAGTCGCTGGATCAAGGATACGTGCACAGGGTTGAGTCCTTGGGAGGTGCACATGAAAAAGGATCTAGGCGATCATATCTAGCACCAAGGATCGATAGCCGTTGGATCTGGAGGGAGGTGTGAGGGGTTTAATCCTCATAATAGCATAGGGAAGAGGACTCGTCAAGTCCCGAAAGCATCAGGGCCATCCAATTTGGAGGACAGGTGTCAAAGATCCAAGCCCTTTTTGGCGTTTTGTACACCAGGAGTTCGAGGAGAAGGAATTGTGAGACAAGAAGTCCCAGCTCACGAAATTGTGAAAGAATTAGGACCACTCATCAAAGGGGACACGTGGTGAGTGGTCAAGGTTCGGAGAAAACCCTAAAAGGTTCTCTCAAGGGGTAGTATTTCGGGACCTGGGAGGTTGAAGGACCAAGAATCGTCTGCAGCCAGAATAACGAAATCGCGAATTCCAGAATCTTGAAAAGTGGACTGTGGTCATGGGTAGATTTCAGCATTTTGGGACCCAGGAGTTTGAAGGACCAAAAATTCGTTGTAGCCAGAATCACAAAATCTCGAAACGAAGAAACCCGAAATCATTTGAAGGCAAAGGGAGAACCCATAATCGTTAAGCCTTTTTTTTTCGGTGTTTCGACGACCGGGAGTTGGAAGGGATAAGGATCCTGGGAGAGCTTTCATGCAGGAGTCCCAAAACCATGGAACATGAAAGGTGGGTTGGTTGAAAGACTCACACCTAGTGAATGTTTTCACAGGTGGGGTTTTCATGGAAGGACCTATGGATCAGATTCATGGAGCTCCAGTGAGGTCCCGAAAGAACTAATTTAGTTCTACGGATTCGAAGAAGATCGATCCTGTGCAAATCTTGGCCTAAGGGTCGGGGGTCTGCACCAGTGTGGTATCAGAGACACTTTATGTCTGTAGACTGCAGGTAGAGGGAGGTAGAGTAAATAAAGAAAATACTCTGATACGCACCATCAAAGTGCTACCAGAGCTTGATTTTGTCTGTATATTTTAGGCAGAGGGAGCCAGAACAAGAAGAAGACAGAGTTTTGAAGCTCTGTGATGATTTTTGCAAGGTGCGCAACAATCAATAGACAGACAGGAGGACTGTAGGAAAGGCTAGAAGCACTCATGGTTGCAGAGTGACAACAACAAGTTTTCCAGGAGGGAAGACAGGAATAGGAAGATGGATATTGAAGGCCATGAGCATGGTAGAAGAGGAGACCACTAGCAGATGAGTAAAGAAGATATTGACAAAGAGTTCACTGAGATAAGGGAGAGAATGGAAGATCTTGCACTACATATGCAACAAGATGCAAAGCCACATTGGGTATATGAATGGCTTCTGAGGAGGAAACCAAAGTGGCCAGTTAAGAAATTGTTGGCCAGAGGATAATGAAGGATGTTGAGGAGGTGGCTGAGGTATGTGAAAATCCTCTGGGCCACAGAGGAGATGGTTTATGTGTGTGAACTAGAGACTGGGAGAAATCTCAGTGACGTTGAGGATGAACTGAGATCATTGGAGGATCTCATAGACTGTCAGGAGGATAACCATGGAAATTCATATTTCCAGGAGGGCAATGGTATGAGATTAATAGAGGATATCATAAAATACCAGGTGGGCAGAAGTGGACTTTCAAGTTGCTAGGTGGGAAATGGAAAGAGAACAAGTGAAGGTCTCGTATACTACCAGGAGGGAGGTGTTGAAAGTTCAGATTGCCAAGTGGGCAATGAGATGGGATCACTGGATATCATAGACTGCCAAGTGGGCAGCAGAAAATTCCCAAATTTCCAGGTGGGCAGGGGAAAGGAGATGAGATTGTCTGAGAGTCTCATGAACTCAAAGGAGAGTTAAAATCAACAAGGAGTACTGACATGTGAGGATAAGAAGAGCATTCTGATGATTGGGGGAATTCAAGTATTCTTGCCACATATCCTAGTTAAGGCTAGCAAAGGTGTTGCAGATGGAGGAATAGAAGAAATATAGCCAACAAAGATTGTCAAAGAAGAGGAAGAAGTGGAGCAAACATTCATTTTTTCCCAAGGAGAAGAAGAAGAGAATTCAGTCGAGTTGCTCAAATTTTTCAGCCAGGAAGTTGAACAGGAGATCACTGCAGTACTGGAAGCTACAAAAGAAGAAGAAGAAGAAGAGGAAGCGGACAACATGGACTTTGTTGGTTTGTGTGAAGAATTGGAAACCCTATAGAGAAGGGTGATGGTGAAAAATTTGCACATCCAACAGGCTAAGTTGGAAGAAAGTAGTGGAGCATACTAGCCCTAAGAGAAGCCGGAAGAAGTTGGAGTTGAACCAGCAGAAGAAATGCCAGACGAAAGTCTGTCAGAGAATGTGATTGAACAGTAGGTCAGTCAAGAAGATAAGATTGCAGAACTAAATTTTGTAGAAGGGTGTCAAGTTGAGGCCACAGAGGAAGAAGATGGCATGGGAGATCTAGTTGATCTACCCATTTGCACGGAAGAAGTGCAATGGAGCAGGCTACAAAAGGAGATCTATCCCTGGGAGCAGTTGGACAAGATAATTGAGGAGATCAAAAGGTTGATGATCAGATCAGAAGAAGCGGTTAGCAAAGAGAAGTTGAGCAGACGAGAACCTGCCATAGTAGCAGGGCAACAAAATCAACAGCAAAAGTGAAGTGATGGAGCAGATGGATAGCTCCAAAGAACTGTTTGGGATCCAGGTGGATTTTGACAACCATGCTGGGAAGCTCATGAGAAGGAGCTCATGAATTTTTCACAAAAGAGGAGTATGATGCAGGAGCATCGCTCCAAGCCAGCTACACGCCATCCAACCAGCACATGAAGTGCACATTCAATGGAGAGGAGAGGTGCAACCCTCTCACTTTCAAATTTCAAATTTTGAAATTGTATTAAATGTTGTAAGGGCGAAGAGCCAAAATCCATGCATGCACACAGGCTTTAGATAAAGGTTGACTTAAATGGTTGTAAGGCTGAGATCTAGATCCGATTTGAACTAGACAACCATTCAATGTAATTGAATGTAAATTAATGAGAGTTGGTGAGATGGAGCGAAGCGCTCGAGAAGCCCCCTTTTGTAAAAATATCTTCTTTTGTTTTTCAGTTAGGAAGTAAGAGAAGAATATAGAGAATAGAGAAAAGAGAGGGAGTCGAGACTCTATTGCAGTTCAAGCTCGAACACCTTGCAATTAGACATTGATGTTAATACAAAGCAGTTTTTCCTGCATATGTGTTTTCTATGTGTTTATGGGTCTTTTATGAATGTTGTGTGTTCATTCATGTTGTAGATGTATGTTAAGTTCCATCTGCAGGAGATAGATAGGTTTTCCTATCTGTGAGTTCTTTGATTTCAGGTTTGGGTTCTTTGAGGCTTCATGCAAGAGGTTGCATGACAAAATACTGCAGGTTCTATAAGCCAGTGCAAGGAGTGCACTTCTGAATTATGTGGAATTTCAGACAAAGACATGCCAAGAGGGCGCACCAGAGGATTTCATTCACTCAAAGAGGAAGCCTCAAGGTTATTGAACACCTTGAAGGAGAAACTGTGCAGAGGAGAGCACAGAGAGAGGAGAAGCAGAATTGTTGAGAATTCTATAAAGGCTCTGCCAGTAGGGCATTGAGCAAATGCACAGGATGCATTGAGGATAAATCTATTTCAAGTTCGGTGAGAAGACAGAGTCACTAAGGACTCTAGAGAACTCTATCAAGTGGGCATTGAGTTGGTGTGAGTGTGCACAGAAGGAACTCTTGTTTGAGTTCAGAGAGAAGAGAAGTGTCATAGGAGGAGACACTCACAAGGTTACTGAACACCCTGGAATCTCAGTAAAGTGTGCTTGAGAAGGAAGTTTCCAGAGGGCACTTACATCCCTTCAAGGAGAGAAAGGGATAGAGACACTTTGAGGTCAGAGCCACAGATAATCTCAGAAGAGATAGCACCATTTAGTGCAAAGGTCCTGCAAGAGGTTGCATATTTCAAAGGAACCTTTGAGGTTCAGAGAAGCAACGCTTAGGAGGAGGAATGCCTCTTAGAATACAGGTGGGAGCTAAGATTATAGACTTCGTAGCAGAGACAAAGGCCGAGGCCTTTTGGAGGGAGAAATATTCCAAGGGAAAGGAAGAAGGGCATGCTCAAGGTAGAGCACAACTACCATTAGATCAACATTTTGGAGTTAGGGGTTTGGAGCGGCATGGGATTTTGGGGTCGCTGCATCGCGAACTCCCAGTTGGAGAAATCCTGAAATCTCGCGCTCGAATTTCGCTATTTTGGAGTTTCGCGTTTGGAGTGGCAAGGGATTTTGGAGTCGCTGCATCATGAACTCCTAGTTCGTGAAATCACGCCATTCATCAAATATGGAGCGCGGTGGCCTGAGAACAACTAGATCAAGGATATGTGCACAGGGTTGAGTCCCTGAGAGGTGCACAGGAAAAAGGATCTCGGCCATCAGATCTAGCACCAAGGATCGATAGCCGTCGGATCTAGAGGGAGGTGCAAGGTGTTTAATCCTCATAACAGCAGAGGGAAGAGGACTCGTTAAGTCCCAAAAGCATTAGATCCATCCAATTTGGAGGACAAGTGTCGAAGATCCAAGCCCTTTTTGGTGTTTCAGACACTAGGAATTCGAGGAGAATGAATCGTGAGACAAGAAATCCCAGCTCATGAAATTGTGAAAGCATAAAGACTACTCATCAAAGGGGACACGTGGTGAGTGGTCAAGGTTCAAGGAAAACCTCGAAAGGTTCTCTCAAGGGGTAGTATTTCGGTATTTTGGGACCTGAGAGGTTGAAGGACCAAGAACTGTCTACGGCCAGAATCGCGAAATCGCGAATTCCGGAATCCTGAAAAGTGGATCGTGGTCACGGGTAGATTTCAGCATTTCGAGACTTGGGATTTTGAAGGACCAAATATTCGTTGCAGCCAGAATCGTGAAATCTCGAAATGCGGAAACCCGAAAGAATTCAGAGGAAAAGGGAGAACCCAGAGTCGTTAAGCCTTTTTTTTCGACGTTTCGGAGACTGAGAGTTGGAAGGGACAAGGATCCTAGGAGAGCTCTCATGTAGGAGTCCTGATTCCCCAAAATGCGAAAGGTGGGTTGGTTGAAAGACTTGCACCTGGTGCATGTTTGTCCAGGTGGGGTTTTCGTCGAAGGACCTGTGGATCAGGTTTGTGGGGCTCCGGTGAGGGCCTGAAAGAACTAATCCAGTTATGCAGATTCAAAGAAGATCAATCATGTTCGGATCTTGGCCCAAGGGTCGGGGGTCTGTGCCAAATTGTTATGCTGTAAGATTGGTTCTTGGAGATAGAATTAAGCATTGTTATGTTGTAAGATTGGTTCTTGAAGATTGTGGATTGTACCTCTGTTTTTCTGAAGTAATGATATAATTACAGTTCATGGATTCTATGTGTGTATTCAAACCCTCTCTTCTGTAAGTTCCTTTTAAGAGCTTCCTCGTTGGTATGGCAAGGATCCACTGACCCAATCAAGGTAAGCCTCTTTGTATATAGTTGTAAATATAATTTTGGTTCTCTGTATGTGTGGATAGAATAATTGTCTATTTAATCACAGCAGTTAACTTCATTCTTGTTATGTTTCAGTGACACATTTGATAGTAGGTCATATAGATGTGTGGTAAATTTAAGTGAGTGGAAGCTTTGTGTGCAATATAATATTTCTGAGTGCAATGATTTTTGAGTAGTTACTTGTCATATTTTTGTGAGTATATGAGAACAATCATTTGATTAAATTCTTTAGTGTTTGTCTAAACTAAATATTGTAGTGTGTGTTTTTATTTTGTGAATATAGGAATGAGTTGGATCTCCATCTTTCACCATACATGAGCCTATAATGGATTATTCCACTACATTTATCTTTTGCTTCCATAATTTATTAGACTATAGCTTGCAAACATAGGCACAATCAAGCCCTACATCTTTCACCATACATGCACCTACAATGGTGTGTCTTCCTCTACCGGTTATTTCTTCTAGAATTGATTGATGCTTTCTTATGAGAATATGTAGCATGTTAATTGTTATTAGTATAGATGTTGTAGGGGAAAGAGTCAAAGTTCATATTTTCCTTTCATGAGCCATCAATGAACAAATTCATCATCTAAGCAAGAGCTTAAATCATGTGCTTATTTATGAGTTTTTCTTTATGAATTTTGAAATGTGTGGAGAGTGTTATCTTTGAAGTGTGAAAACATAGTGTTGGTTTTTAGATTGTTTTCTTATATAGGCTATACTCATCAAACATAGTAAACCAAATTTTGTCGGCACATATAGTGTAACACATCTATTGATTACGAATCTCGGTCGATAATTTATGTTTGGTAATATATTATGCATATAATTGCACCAACATTTTGGCGTCGTTTTCGGGGACTTGTAAACGATAATAGGTAGTATTTGAATCAGATTGTTTTAATGGTTTTGGATTGGTTTTATGGATGAACTAAGGGCCGAGAGAAGATGGTAAGACGTGAGGGAAGAACCCACACATCCACTTTAGTGGGGTTTCTCCAAAGTTAGTTTGTCCTCTCCCTTTCATGTAGAAGTGTTTTTCTTTTAATGCAAGTGTGTTCTTCCTCATTTTATGCAAAAGTGTGTTTTTATTTATGTAATTTTAGTTTTATTTATAATGAGATAACTTGTGCGAACCGATAACCTAGTGACACTAGGGTCCCAGTAATGCAAGGAGTTCAAGTTTGGTGTGTTTTATTTTTGCAAATAGTTTTAATTTCTTAGTTTTTAAATTCAAAACTTTGATGATAAATCATTTTTGGGGTGTTGTAAGAACCTCCAAGTACTAATTTGTGTTATGAGACAGGTATCATCAACCTACTAGAGTAATTCAAGGATCATCAAGATCTTGAAGAATGTTTCTCCAAGAACTTTCTCACATTCTAGCTGTAGTTGGGATATCTGCCTCTCAGTAAGAGCATATCTTTACAAAATTAAATAATTTATTTGTCTCTCCACAAGAATATTTAGAAGTCCCTTCAGTTTCCTATTGTCAATTTGTTGAGGAGACTAAAGAATCATGGATAGAATTCAATGGAGAGTAACCATTCGAACCTGAGATTGAGGAGTTCTTAGCATGCCTCTCAGCACATCATGTATATACTCCAAATACCAATCATCTTGAAGAAGATAATCTACGTAGCATGGAAAATGAGGACATGTTGTGCAACCTAAACAAAGAAGGGAAACACGAATATCATGATCCTATTGAAAAATGGTTCCAATTAGTTATCATGTCACACTACTCTTTAAGTTTTCATTATTGTTTGATATCATCATCAAAGACGATGGTCCTTCATACTCTGGTATACATTGAAATTTATCTTTTAAAACTGAGTATGGGTATATTTCTAACCCTGTTACGCACATGGCTTCACTGGAAGTATTCTTATACTTTTAGGACATTTCTTTTTATCAATTAGAGTAGGATAAGTAAGTGAATGCAACATATATTTCATAATTTTCATAAATGAGAATGTCAAAAGATAATAAAGAAATCGGTTTAAGATATTTTGTTGCTACAGTAGATTTCTTTCTAAAAGCTATGATAATTTTGTTTGGAATTTTATGAGAAGGTAATCTCTTCATCCTCCGAATGCACACAAAAGAAAAGAAGGCATCCTTGTCAATGGAAGATAACACTTAAGGGAGTGCTTCATGACTTATTTCTTCAAATTTCTTCTTTTTCCTTAAGTTGTTAAAAAAGATGCATTTGTGCTTTATCATTACCTATCTATTTTAAGACCACTATTTCCCAAGGATGATCGATTAAGTGATCTTTTAATTAGAAATTAAAACTAAATTTTAATTCCAAACTATTTTATTCATAGCTAATAATTCAACTTTTGACATTTTCTCTGAATTTTCTATTTGTAAGCATGAATAAAAATCTAGTTTCAGTTAGATCTATTGTTTTTTTTTTTTTGCCGATGTTCACAACCCTTTGAGCAAACTTTTTTAGAGTCTCACATTGTTTGCATGAGGCCATGCAAAACCTCAGGCATGGGGGAGTGGTTGTTGAGACCTTCATATTCTCTTGCAACTTTCGATGATAAGGCCAAATAAACATGTTCAGTGCTAGAATTTGATAGTCATTTCCAGAATTTTGGTACCGTTATGTTTTGGTACTGCAAAATTTTGTTCTGGTACTGTTTTGTTTCAGTACTACTCTTTTCCGATACTGTTTTTCTCTGGTACTGTAGAATCTTGTTCTAGTAATACAGAATCTTGTTCTGGTACTACAGAATCTTTTTCTGGTATTGTCTTGTTCCGATACTACAGAATCATGTTCTGGGACTGTCCTGTTCCGGTACTACATAATCTTGTTCTGATGCTATCTATTATGGTATGCAAAATATTTTTCTGACACTGTTTTGTTCCGATACTGCAGAATCCTATTCTGATACTTCCTTGTTCTGGTACTGCAAAATCTTTTTATGGTATTGTCCTATTCTGGTACGATCTATTACAGTACTGCAGAAACATGTTCTGATACCAGTTACCAATTTGGTACTAATGCCAAGGTGATATGATCTTTGTCTTGTACTTAACATTTTTTTCACTTTAGATAATTGGAGGTATGAGCTAGTCTTTTCATGTTCTTTCTATCAAGGATCATTTAAGTTTTGTGTTGAATTGTTCTTTACTCTCATGTACATATTCCTCCTACATTTCTACACTCACCCATAAATGAATCATCCTTACTATCCTTTAAGGAGAATTTTTACATTTAGCTCTATATGATAATGGTTGCACTTGTCTTATTACCTCATTATTTTGAAAACAGTGATTAATAATTGAAATATCCATTGAAAAATGGTGACACCATTATGTATAATACTAACCTAGTTGATTCAATAAGTTCTTATCCAATTTTATCTTTACATTTTTCTCTTGGGAGGTATTGATGAAAAACTCATGTGGAGAGCCACCCTTGCAAAACCTCAATGAACTTTCATGAGAACCCTAATAATATTAACTAGAGGGACCTCTTATTCATTATCCAATATGTTCCATTATACATTGAATAGCTGAGATTTAAGGCTAATGTGGATGATGTCAGCCTTGGGATAATTGCAAGCAATTAATTATGTGCCTAATAACTCTAAAACACTCTCATACCACCTGCCTTCCTTATACTCTAAAGTTGTCAATGAGAAGTATACATCATTCTAAATATTTTGAGTAATATAATAAAAAGGAAGTACCAAGAAGTACAAGTAAACCCTATGAGGTACTAAATAGGCCTATTGGCAGCGGGGTTATGCTTGTATGGTACTAAGGTATACCTGTGGGGATACTGAACAGGCCTACTGGCAGTGGGGCTATGCCGGGTAAAGGGAGTTGAAAAACATAAATTGGCACACCTAAAATTAAACAAAAACCCTTGGGTCTCATTCTGAAGAAATCATTATCAAATCAAGGCTAGGAGATGATATTTATATCTCTCGAATGATGTTCTTAAGAACCTTCAAGTATCCACTTTAGGGTTCTATCTTTAAAATAAATAGGTTTGCATGAAAGTGGGACCCTTAGTATATGTAATTCAACCTACCTAAACAAGAAGAGCTTCATATTTATAAACTTGGATAAGAGATGAGTCAATCATCTCGGGATGTATTCTTTTATGTGTTCCTCTCTTGAAATGAAATCTAAACTATGCTTATATTACTTTTATTTTAAAGGTAATCTAGCGAGAGGGAGCTTATTAGTCAAAGTCATTATGAAAACTTTGGCCATTATCCTATAATTCCTATAATCATATTAGAGTCACATCCAATAATTTTTCCTAATTATGATCCACAACAGATTGGATAAGACTTAACGTCAAATCACTAACAGATATAATCTATTACTCATGACTCCACTTTGCCATCAAAACTACTTTTCCATGGGTAAGAAGTGTGAATCATAGGCCAAGAAGTTTATATTGTATAGCAGGTTACTTAAAAGAGAAATTAAGGAGTTGAAGAAGGGTGGAATTTTAGGGAATGCTTGATCGAGTGAGGAGTACCATCAATTTTGAAATTTGAAGATAATCGTTGCATGAGGACATGCAATGGATAAGGCATGGGGGAAATGTTGAGCCTCCTTTTTGTCACCTCCAATTGCCTTATCTTGTCCCATATCCTAACCAATTTTTCCTAATACATAATGATGATATATTAATGATTTGGATTGAATATTTGATGTTTTAAGCTCTCTAATTACTTTGAATGATCTAAGAAGACCTTATGACAACAACCCCTATTCATACGATACATGTTTTGACACTCATCTAGTAATCAGCTCGTTCAGTACCAATTATGCGCTCGTCCAGTACCAATGCTGTGCTTGTTCGATACCAGCATCAACAACAGTCTGGTACTAGAAATAATTCAAAATTTTTGAATGCTTCTAGAAGAAAATCGGGGACATGGGTTTTGTCTAGAGAAGCGTTTGCATGTGGAAATGTGAGGCATAATTCACCCATATCACACGTGTGGACCTCCGAATCAAGGGGAATGATTATGCAAAAATTAGCAAAAATCTCAAACTGCCTACGTGTGCCTCGATTTCCGTGCAGATGGCATTAGATCTAGAAATTATACGAAATGGGTTTTGTCTAGAATGTGGGAAATGGAGAAAGAGGTGAGAACTTTTCCAAAATTTGAATTTTTTGAGAAGATATGGGTGGATCTCTAACTTGAATATGCCTAAATTGATGAAAAACCCAGATTTTTGGGATTTATCCTAAAATTGTAAAAATTGTTTTTTGAGTTTGGGGATTCAACTTCATCCATTCCTCCATGGGTTTTATGTATAAATAATACTTCATAGGTCTGAGGAAAGGGGAGGAATTGTTATGCTGTAAGACTGTTTCTTGAAGGAGATAGAATTAAGCATTGTTATGTTGTAAGATTGGTTCTTGAAGACTGTAGATTGTACCTTTGTTTTTCTGAAGTAGTGATATAATTACACTTCATGGATTCTATGTGTTTATTCAAACCCTCTCTTCTGTAAGTTCCTTTTAATAGATTCCTTGTTGGTACAACCAGGCCCCATAGACCCAATCAAGGTAAGCCTCTTTGTATATAGTTCTAAATATAATTATGGTTCTCTATATGTGTGGATAGAATACTTGTCTATTTAATCACAGAAAATAACTTCATTCTTGTTATTTCAGTGACACATTTGATAGAAGTTCATATAGATCTTGGTAACTCTAAGTGAGTGGAAACTTTGTGTGCAATATAAGATTTCTGAGTGCAATGATTTTTGAGTAGTTACTTGCCATCTTTGTGTGAGTATATGAGAACAATCATTTGATTAAATTCTTTAGTGTTTGTCTAAACTAAATGTTGTAGTGTGTGTTTTTATTTTTCCAATATAGGAATGAGTTGGATCTCCATCTTTCACCATAAATGAGCCTATAATGGAGTATTCCACCACATTTATCTTTTTCTTCCATAATTGATTAGACTATAGCTTGCAAACATAGGCAAAATCAATACCTCCATCTCTCACCATGCATGCACCTACAATGGAGTGTCTTCCTCCAACAGTTATTTCTTCTAGAATTTATTGATGCTTTCTTTTAAGAATATGCAGCGTGTTAATTGTTGTTAGTATAGATGTTGTCGGGGAAAGATTCAAAGTTCATATTTTCCTTTCATGAGCGATCAATGAAAAGATTCATCACCTGAGCAATAACTTAAATCATGCGCTTATTTATGAGTTTTGATTTATGAATTTTGAAATGTGTGGAGAGTGTTATCTTTGAAGTGTGAAAACATAGTGTTGGTTTTTAGATTGTTTTCTTATATAGGATATACTCATTAGACATAGTAAACCACCTATTTCCACCACATATACTGTAACAACTCTATTGATTACGAATCTCGGTCGATAATTTATGTTTGGTAATATATTATGCATATAATTGCACCAACAATAGGCATTTGGGATGAAGGAGTAACAATGTTTTTGTGAGGGAGACTAGGTGTAATAGGTTCAGATTTGACCTCTTTATCGGGCTCAAACTCCTCTACAGAAACTTTTCTAAGTCTTTTATGGGGGCTCTCATGATTGGAAGACAATTGGATAGGATCTAAAGTGCTTGGAGGTTTTTCATTGGGTTTCTCACTTATACTTTGGGTGCTTTTTCGAAAAGATTCCCCCTTGAATCGATTGGATCCTCTCCTCTTTGTAGGGAATGAAGGAAAATCTTGTTGAAATCCATATTGTAGCTTCTTGGGTTGACGATCAATAGGTGTTGAAGGCAATGGGGAATTATCATTAGGCTTTCTGATTTTCTTACTAGATGAGGTTGCAGGGGAATCAATAATTTTCTTGTCCTTTTGATCAGAAAGAGAGATAGTTTGAGTGGGAGGGCTTGTAGTTTTTGGAGAATGAGGCTTAGATGGAGTGAAAACTCCTGAATCAATTGATCTCTTGCTTGTCTTGACTGTGAGATGGGGGTTTGAGAATTGGTAGAGGAATTCATCCCATGTCTTTCTCTGTTTTGTCAATTCAGCGATAACAAGCAATTTAATGAGGCCATGGTGGAATAAATTGTTGTGAGGGTTGGCCAAGTTTTTAAAAACTTGGGAAGAAATTTTCCCAAGACTTTTCAAGAAGTATAAAGGAAAAATCAAGGGTTTATTGAATTTAAAATGGGCTAACAGACGAAAATGACAAGATTTGAAAATAGAGCACCTACCTTCACAAGTGATAAGTCTGGTAATTATGATCAGGGGGTTAATCAATTCATCCTTGATCCATTCTTTTGAGTACCCTTTGGATACAGAAACGTTTTGAAATTTGGGCTTGAACACTCTGTTATAGCTTGGATGTGGAAATTGATGGTGTTTGAACCATCGATCCCCAACCCATGGAACTTTTGTGGTTGAGGCAATAGATTCCTTAGAGACCAAGAAGGCCAAAGACCCTACGCAAGCTAGTCTCCCATCAAACCCAAGAGTGAATTGTAGTGAGACACCATCGTCGTGGCCCTATAGACTGGCGAAGAATGGTCCCCACCCTATGCGAAGGAAGATCTCTCTACACTCTGTGAATTCAGGAATGGCCAGAAGCTTGACATAGGAGGATGGTTCATAGCATTTGGGCATGTTTACAATGTAGAGGATGAGAAGGAGAAAGAAATCAGGCAGAGGGTGAGTGCAACACAACAAACATAGGATGAGTGAAATGGTAATTAGGGAAGAGTACCCAGTTTTTAATTCAATTAAGGTGGAAACAGTTGAATTCATGGGAGAATTCATCATCCATGATCTCCATGTGAGACTATGATTGCGCACCATTTGAATTTTGAATGGTGTGTACTTTGGTGGAAAATTAAATCATGTGAGAATTAATTCAATTTCCGAGTCTTCGACTTGGACATTTGATCATAAAAATGCATTTTAAAAGTTTTAATTCAATTATTAACATGAATTTTGAACAATATACCATTCAATCCATTGAACTTACCATTGCACAGGTGTAATCAATTTGAATGATCATTTCTGCATGCAATCATGGTCATTTATAGTATATACATACCTCACCTGATCCTCCATAGGTAACTTCATCCGGTCTTCTAGATGTCAATCCTTCCAGTATTCCAGATGGCACTCCATATGGTCCTCTAGATGGCACTTCATCTAGTCCTCTTGTGGAAGTGGAAATTATTCCCATCATAATGGACGTTCACCCATAACACTCGTCTTGGGAAATTTTTGATAGTCATAGTGAACAGGAGCATGGAGCATAGACAGGATGAGTATGAATAGGACTATCCATTGTTGATTGCCTTGTCATCGCCCTTGTAAAAATATAAAACAACTTGTTCCTATGTTCATAGGCATGTAACACATATCTGTAGTGAGTTTAACAATGTGTTATTGACCTGTAATTCTCACAAAGAACCAGTTAAGAAGCCTTCCATTATATAAACATAAAAAAAAAAAAAAAAAAAAGATGTACAATAGGCTTATAACACACACAATGATGTCAACAGTATAGAATTTAGCATACTAATACAAACAATTGTTGATATAATAGCCTATAATATTGTAAAAATGATATGATAGAATTTTTAACAGAGATTCTACTTCCTCTTCTCATGGATTGTAATATAGATGGGCAATGTTTATCATTTGTCTTCTCAGGAAACCCCTCCCCCACTCCTATGTATTGTGACACCTCACAATAAAATATATAAGTAACCAGTCAATTCTCCCAATAGCCTAAGATTTACAAGTTTCCAAGTGTAGGGATAAATTTCACACATTAGTCTGAAAAGACAATTAAAATGTGGCCCCACTTGTAGGACATAACATCCTATGTATAGTTAAGAAGAGGTAGGCGAGAGACTCTTAGGATGGTCTTAAAGTTAGTTCCCAGTGGCATATTTATGGAGTTCATTGACCTTTTCTTAACCATGCATACTTGTTTTCATATTTGTCTCCAAGTAATGTCATACATCAGGACAAGTTTTAATATTTAGGAATTTTATTTATTGTTTTTCATATCATCACCCTCGCTAGGTAGAATGCCCCACTACTAGCAATCCTATTGAGTACTCTGATGGGTTTACCTAGTCACACCATAGGCCGGTACCTGCTTCCAACATACTTGTTTAGTATCCTGACGGGTTAGCCTCTTACACCTTTTACAGCAGAGACTGGTCCACCATATTTTAAGATTTTTATATAAAGATTTCTTTTTGCAAGAAGATGGGGAGACAACTCTAATTTTTTTATTATTTAAGATCGGGATGGTATTTATGTTAGAGGATGACTCTTCTTTATGTATTCCTTATAGATTGTGCTGATGTGGGATACTTAAGTGGACGTAGCCTATCTAAAGATATGGTATAATCAAGTATTTTTAGTGTGTAGTGGATGGTACCATTGAAAAAGAATGGAAAGGTATCTTCAGGCCCTACTCACTTTCTTTTTTTTTAAGTTATATTGATGTTTCCATGGCTAACCTCTAATCAAACCTTCTTTCTACTCTTTCATAAAGATACTTTACTCACCTACTCAGGGTTATTGGGGAAATTGTACGAGTAACCTCTAGGTTTGATAAGACAAGGTGTCACTTCCTTATATCCTCTAGTGGTGGAGGTTACGAGCAATTACCATTAAAAATGACTTGAGAGAAAGGAAGATAGAAATCTTGAAAAAACAATATGGCTAATTCAAAACAAGCAATATCTAAGCATAATAAAAAGTCATTATTCAATTGATGCTTAAGCAGATAACATAGTTCAAATATAGAAATATATTTTTTCAAAGTAAAATACTTCCCTTTTTGTCTCCTTGAAATTGTCCAATTGTTGTGAAATAAATACGTACAAAGATATCTAAAATTGTTTATCAGCAAAAACACACTTTAAATTATATACATATGTACAATCAAAATTCAGAAAAATTTTCAAGAACAGGGAGAGGGAGAAGAAACTTCCCCATCCACTAAGGCCAATGCCTTGTTGGTTGACATGACCTGTAGAAAATATTCTTCGGAAATGGGTATGTGGTAAAGTTTAAGTCGATGTCCATTCACTATCAAAGAGACTTTCCCATCATCAATTGTTTTTATCTTAACAACCCCATTATCATACACAGTAAATACCTCATAAAGACCCAACCATCGAGTGGTAAGTTTTCATTTAAAATTTTTGAATCAGGAATCAAACAACAAAGTCCAATCACCAGGTTGAAATTGTTTCTTCTTAATGAATTTGTCATTCCACTTGCTCCTTTGGTTTTGAACTAACATTGTTCGTTGGATAGCATCTTGTCTAATCTCATCCAATCCATTCAATTGTATGGATTTTTGTTTTTGTGCCTCATCTAGGTCTAATCCCGATTGTGCAGCAATACAAAAAGTCCTTACTTGGAATTCAACTGGTAGAAGTACTTGCTTTCCATAAACTAGTTTGTATGGGGTATTCCCAGTGGTGTTTCTCCAAGTGGTACGATATGCCCACAAAGCCTCTAGAAGTCTATTAGCCCAATCTCTATGGTGAAATTGAACATTTTTGGTTAAGATAGTTTCCAAAAATTTGTTTGTGGACTCTACTTACAATGCTTGATCCCATATTTCTTTAATTCCTTCATCAACTTAGAAGTGAATTGTGTGCCCTAAACTGTAACAATTTCATGAGGAACACCAAAGCGGGTGAATATGTATTCATAAATGAATTCAACAAAATATCTTTCGGTAGCCCTAAATAAGGCTTTTGCCTCTACCCACTTGGTGACATAATCTGTACAAACCAAAATATAATTCTTCTTACGAGACATGGGTGAAATTGGCTCTACAAAATCAAGAGCCCATTTATCAAAAGGTTCTATCATGCCTTGGGCACGTAAGGGCATTTCATCAGTTGATGTGGGTCTTCCTATCCTTTGAAAACTATCGCAACTTCTCACATATTTGGTAGCATCCTTAAAAATGCTAGGCCAATAGTAACTTGAATGTAAAACCTGATATGGTGTACGTTTGTTGGAAAAATGGCCACCATATGGTCCATCATGACAACTTTGTAGTATTTTTGGTATCTCATATTCTCGAACACATCTACAAATAATCAATTATAGTCTAGTACGAAAAATGTCATGGACAACCCAAGAGTAGTTATCATTTTGTGTGATAATTTGATGCTTGTCATGAGGTGACAAATGAGCTGGTAACTTCCTAGTAGCCAAATAATTTTCCATGTCTACAAAACATGGGGTATTTACAAAGAGGGAAAAGAGATGCTCATATGGAAAACTATCATCAATAGGAATATCATCACCCTCATGATTAATGCATGAAATAAAATCAGCTACTAAGTCCTCTTTTCCAGGTCTGTCAAGGATGGTGATATTGAACTCTTATAATAACAGGAGCCACCTAGTCACTCGGCCATTGGTAATGGGCTTATTCATGAGAAATATAATGGAAGAGTGATCTGTATGTACAAATACCTCGTATCCTATGATATAATGGAGAAATTTATTGATGGCATGGACAACTAGAAAGAATTCCTTTTTGATAACTGTATAGTTTAAGTCGACAGGGGACAAGTTGTTACTCACAAAATAAATGGCATATGACTGGTGGTCTCATTTTTTTCTAATACTCCTCCTATTGCAGTATCAGAGGCATCAATGAATATGTGAAATGGAAGGGCCCAATTGGGTCCCCTAAGAACTGGTTCCATAGATAATTTATCTTTTAGATTTTCAAAGGCAGTTTGACACTGGTTAGTCCAAAGAAAATCAACATCTTTTGTAAGAAATCCAAATATGGGTGCATCAATATTTGTAAAATTATCAATAAATCTTTGGTAGTATCCGACATGTCTAAGAAATATTCTTACCTCTTTTTGAGTCTTTGGGGGTGGAAGTTTAACGATTACCTCAATATTATAAGGATCCACTTTAATCCCTTCAGATGAAATGTGATGACCTAAAACTACTCCTTTAGTCAACAACATTTTACATTTTTCATGACTTAAGGATAGATTCATTTCTTGACATCTGATAAGGACTTTCTTCAGACTATCTAGGGATTCCTGGTAAGTTGATTAAGGTTGGTTGTCATTGATGTCAACCCTTGAAGAAAGACCCATAGCCCAAAGGTTTGGGTAATGGACCCAATAGTGTTTGATGTAAATATGACTCATTATTGTTTTTTCATGGTTGATAAGAAGTAAATATGGATGAACTCCAAAGTGGTCCCCTTATGGTGAAA
>ML818609.1:25576-41185 GCA_009831015.1 Picea engelmannii | reverse complement strand
TATTTTCAGGTCATCTCACCATTGTCGCTATAACTTTTTTTCTATAATGATTCAGATCCTAAAATTTCTATGCAAGTGAGAAAACATACCTAAGTATATGTGGTTACAAATTCAACTTGTGGTTCGTTGTATTTTTGGAGTTAAACGCTTTGGAAAATAGGGTTTGTGGCCAGTCCTGAAACTAGTCAAAATATGGTGTTTCGGGTAAAAATGTCATAACTTATTCATAACAAATCCAAATTTAGTGAGACAAAATGTGTTGGTCAGGGTACAATATTTAGTATTCCGTGTAACATTTTCAGATCATTTCATAAAAAAAATTGTGCGGGGCACGCTCTACAAGGTCGCTCTCTAGAATAAGCCAGAATTCAGCAAGGTTTGTCATTTTTGCTATAACTCCTTTTCTGAGAGGTTCCAAGTAGTGCCACTTGGAGGAATTACATAAAACACACTGAAGAAAATTGTGTATCAGTTTGAGAGATTTATACATTTCAGGTTCAAAGTTATGATTACTTCAAGTTAGGGTTGTTGACTAATCCAAAACTGGGCATGTGAGACTAAAGAAACGTTTGATGAAAATGCTATTCTATTGTTGTTAAAGTTAAGGAAGGTTTGCAGGAATGTGATCATATACACAAAGTCTATTACAGAGCTACAAATCATATTTGGATGATAAAATTGATGAGGTATTTTGGTTGTGGCACATGTTGAGTACATGGTTGAGACAAGTAGTTGATGAGTTGACACATACATGAAGTGTATAGTTGATGATGTTGGTAAATATTGATGATTCATAGTTTATGAGTAGTTGACACATGATTGGAACATACTTGGTACATGGTTGGATGCACTTGGTTATGGTACAGGTTGATTACAGGTTGATGCATGGTTGATGCACTTGTTTATGGTACAGGTTGATTACAAGTTGGTGCATGGTTGATGCAATTGTTTATGGTATAGGTTGATTACAGGTTGGTGCATGGTTGATGCACTTGTCTATAGTACATGTTGATTATAGGTTGAGGTACAAGTTGATGCATGGTTCAGACTTATTGGTACAGGTTTATAGCAGTATATCTCGCAGTGATAGTGTGACAGTGGTTCCATCATTCTACTTCTACTTTAGGGTGGCAAGACGGGGCAAGGACAAGTGGTTGTAGCCACCTTCCAGTTGTATCCGGAGAACATTGGGGGTTGTATCCTCCTTCTGGTTGTAGCTAGAGATTTTAGGAGTTGGAGCTTCCCTCAGGTTGTAACCTGAGAAACTAGGAGGTTGAAGCCTCCTTCCAGTTGCAGCTGGAAAACAAAGGAAGTTGGTGCTTCCAAGGAATGTAATTATTCAAGACATATAAGAAAAATCATTCCGCGATTTTCTCCCGATTTGGGTTTCCACGTAAAACAATGGTGTATTGTGTATGTGTATGATTGTTCATTTGTTCATTTCTTATTTACTCTATAGTTATTGGATAATAATGATTCATTGATATAGCACTTGGATTATATGGTTAAAAGGGACTAAATTGCTCTATTACTGATTCACCCCCCCCTCTCAGTAATCCATCAATTTCCATATACTGAAAAGTCATCCATATACACTTCCACACAATCATGAATAAGGTCAGCAAATATCCCTAATAATGATCATTGAAATGTGGTAGGAGCATTACACAAACCAAATGGAAAGACCATATAGGCATATGTACCCCAAGGACAAGTGAAAGTAGTCTTGTCCCTATCCTCGGGTGCTATGATAATTTGGTCGTATCTTCTATATCCATCCAGGAAAGAAAATTATTTCTTCCCTGACAAGGTATCCAAGACTTGGTCAATGAAGGGAAGGGGAAAACAATCCTTTAGAGTGGTCTTATTAAGTTCCCGGAAGTGAACACAAATTCTCCATTTTTTGGTTACTTTCTTTGGAACCACTACAAGCAGGGATACCCATTTACTGTCAGAGATTGGATAAATAAATCTGACATTCAATAGCTTCTATATTTCTTCTTTTACTATATCCTTGAGTGTCGAATTCATCCTTCTCTAGGGTTTCCTAACATGTGTTACTTCTTCTTGGGTATATATTGTTAGAATATTGGGCGTGTTTGTTTAAACATAGACAATATAGCAATATTGTCACCCAACCATAGGCACTAATGACACCCCTGAGCACCTTGACCTTGACAAAGAGAAGAATTCTGGTAGAAAACCAATAGCCAACCAAGGCTAATGCTCCAATCAAATATAACCAAAACTAATCGGAGAGTCCAACCTATAGAAACCTAAAATGAAGATTTTAGAACTGTGGCAGTAACTACTTTGCAAACTTGTGCATTATTAGCCTTCTGCAGTGCACACAAGTGTACTTCTACAATTCTAATAATTATGGCTAAAATGAAGACTGGCCTCCTATATTTATACTACTTCTTCTAGACTACCTGGGCCGACTTCTCATTATGGGTGACAAATACTTAGTATATAATATTTTCCTTAGCCGACTTCTCTTCTAGGGTTATATCCAAATATTTTCTTTCTTCCGAAATATTCTAATCTCATCAAAGGTCACAAATGGAGGTTAATACCTCCCACAACTACCATAATATCAACACTCCCTCCTATCTAGGGAGGTGTAACAGGTAATGGTCTTGGGCACAAACAGACCATTCAATCGGTAGAAACATTATATCCACATAGTCTATCTTATGATCAAATCACGAGAACCGTCATCATTATCCAACTAGATAATATCCATGACAACTAGTACAATGTCATATGATAGAACACAATTGTGTTTATTCATAGTAGTACACAACTACTTAATCTGTGACACATAATCAACTAATGGAACATATCCACCATAGTAGCATACATTTACTGTCTAGAGAAATACAGTCTCTATAGCAATCATATCATCTGATATCAACCTGCATAGAAAACAATATCATGATATAAATTGAGTCATATGGTCCATTCTTCCACTGACATCTATAATATCGGGAAGAGCATCTGGCCTCAGAGAGTAAAACATCAACCATGGGCTATCTGGACTATTCTTCCCAAGCATGGAAGAATAATTGTCACTGATTTATGAGCCTGGACCATTCACCTATCTGGGCCATTCCTCCAACACTAAACAAAGTGTAACCTGGAGAGAATGAGTCTACCCTAGGGAATGCATGTCCCTAATTGTTAAACCTGGACTATTCACATAACTGGGCCATTCCTCCAGCACTAAACAAAGTGTAATCTGGAGAGAATGAGTCTTCCCTAGGGAATGATTGTTCAGACCATTTCCTAAGGAAATTACTATCCTACACCAACCTCCAAAATGGACCATTCTTCAAAACTTCTCACAACTATGAGCTTCAAAATAATGATTGTCTCACAAGGCAAACCATTCTTCTTGACCATTACTGAGAGTGACTTCCAAGAAGAAATATTGTCCTAGAACATTCCCCCACACTGGCCACAAGGGGAATAGTTGTCTATGGTACATCAACAATCTATTGAACCATTTTCATTAGGAAAATGATTGTTCGATCTAGACCATTTTTCGAACTGGAAAATGCATGTCTGTCAGAAATATCAAACCACTTTCCAAACTGGAAAGGAACTTCCCATCCTGGACCATTTTTCCAAGATTGAAAAATGATTTTCCATAAATCAATGATATGTCAGTGCTCCCTCCCAACCTGGAGAGCCATCTCTTCCCTTTCAACTAAGGGATTTATTTCCATGATCCCCAACTTGTCTTGTAAGTATGCAAACTTTATTTTGGACATAGGCTTTGTCAAGATATTTTTTGTCTGCTCATTTGTGGGTATATAATGGAGCTTCACTTCTCCTACCTGAAATTTATCTCGAATAAAGTAGTATTTGATCTCAATGTGTTTCAACCATTCATGAAACACTGGGTGTTATAATATTCTTATACAACTCTGATTGTCACAATGTATTATGGTCGAATCTGGAACCTAATCAAATAATCAAGAAATCAACTTTCTCGACCATACTACTTATGTACATGCCTCACATGTTGTGATATATTATTCTTCTACTATGTTGAGTGCGACAGACTTTTGTTTCCTTCTTCCGCAAGATATCATAGTGGAGACCAAGATGAAACACATCCAGGAAGTACTCCTTTTGTCTTCTGCACTTCCTACCCAAGATGAATCTGTGAATCCATGAAGTTGTATATTGTTGGATGTAGTATATCTTAAACCATAGTTTAGTGTCCCATGAATATATCTTATAACATTCTTTGCAGTTATCCAATGCTCATGTCTGGGTTCCACCTGGAACTGGCTTAGTGTGTTTACGACAAAGAAAATATCTAGTCGAGTATTTACTAAATACATCAATGACCCAATCAATTACTGATATAGGGATGGGTTTACTGGATTAGAATCTGAGTCTCTTACTTTTCTTGTATATGTGGTCATAAGAGTGTCCATGGATTTGCAATCCATCATTCCAAACATATGAAGAATCTTTACTGCATACTGAATCTTTACTTCACCACGCTTCTGCCATACGTCTAGTCCCAAGTAATAATGAATGAGACCAAGATCTTTCATATCGAACTCAAAAGCTAGTTCCTTTTTACACTGGATGATGAGAGACTCTTCACATGTCAAGAATAAATTGTCGACATATAGCAGTAGAATCACAGGTGCATTGTTCACGACTTTGTAGTAAATATTTGGATCTGCATGACTCTTGGAGAAACCAAGTCTCATTAGGTAGTTGTCTATTCTATCATACCAAGCTCTTGAAGCTTTCTTGAGTCCATATAAAGATTTCTTTAGTCTGCAAACATGAGTGTCTCTAGAGTGTACTTCAAATCCTTGAGGTTGTTCAATGTATACTTCTTCTTCAATTGCTCCATTGAGGAATTTTTTTTTTACATCCATATGATGTAAACCCCATCCCATGGAAGCATCAAGAGACATAATGGCTCTAATAGAAGTATATCTAGCAACATTATCAAATGTCTCATCATAGTCTTCTCCCTCCTTCTGGTAGAACCCTCTAGCTACAAACCTTGCTTTATATTTTTCCATGCTTTCATCTGCTACATGTTTGATCTTATAGACCCATTTTGAAGTTACTACTAATTTTTCTTTAGGTCTAGGCACAATTTCCCATACATCATTTTTCATGATGGACTGGTTTTCTTTTGCCATGGCTTCTTTCCATTGTTTCTTCTAAGTTACCTCTTCAAATGTGGTGGGTTATTCATCTATAATATTTTCCATACATGTTGCATAGCTCGAGAATCTCTTGGGCTTCTTGCATTTTCTAAAGGTGCCACTTGGGGCTTTGAGTATTTCTACTTCTTGTAGAGTAGCTTCAAGCCAAGTTGGATGTTTCTTGGCTTTGGGTACAATGTCTGAATCAATAGTCTCACATGGTTGCATCGGATGACCAAGTTGTTATGTTTCTTCATTCTGACTTTCTGGAATAAATGTGATTTTTTTAATAGGCTCTTAATACACTTCTTCTTCTATAGTTTCTTCTATGGATTTATTGAAATCCATATTTACATTGAAGGTTACATCGTTGTTGAATTCAATCTTATGTTGTTCCAGGATATAAATTCTATAGGCCTTGGATGATTCACTATATCCCATGAATATTCCCTTCTTTCCCGAGGGTTCTAATTTATTCCTTTTATCCTTGGGAATGTGAAAATAAACAGGGCATCCAAATATTCTTAAGTATTCCACATTAGGTTTATTTCCTGAGAAGGCTTCTTCTGCAGTCATATCCTTCAATATGCGGTGAGGAATTTTGTTCTAAACATATATTGTTGTCACGGTTGCTTCCCCCCATAGATACATAGATAAACCTTGATCATTCAATAATTCCTTCACAGTTTCTTCAATAGATATGTTCTTCCTTTCTGCTACACCATTTTGTTGAGGATTATGATGAATATTTAGCTCCCTCCTAACCCCTACTAATTTGCAAAAGGAAACAAATTCTTTGGATGTATATTCTCCTCCATTATCTGTTCTCAAGGTCTTGATTTTCTTGTCTGTGAGGTTCTCTATCTCTGCTTTGAATTCTTGAAACTTGTTGAATACTTCATCCTTTGTCTTCAAAAGATATAACCAAGTCTTTCTTGAGTAATCATCTATGAATATTACATAATAAATATAACCTCCTAGATATTTGACTGGCATCGGACCGAAAAAATATGAATTTATTAGATCTAGGATTTCCTTAGATCTATTATTGCTGCATGAGAATGGTTTATTAACATTCTTACCAAGAGCACATCCTTTGCAAATTCCTTCATGTGTAAACTGTAGTTCTGGTATTCCTTCAAATATATTTTTGAGGAAGGGTAATGCTTGATAATTTATATGAGCATACCTTCTATGCCAAAGTTCATTGGGATTGACGTCATCATGTACAAGGGCTTCAAAATTTCTTTCTAGTAGTTTGTATAGTCTTCCTTCACGGGTTCTAATAACTCTAGCATTCTCTATGTTGGAGTCTTTAGGCCAAGATAATAATTTTCCATCTACAAAGGATATTATATTTCCTTTGTATTATAGGAAAGATATGGATACAAGATTCTTTTCTAAACCAGGGACATATAAGTCATTGCTCAAATGAACATTGTTACCTGTTTTCAATTTGACGGAGGCTTGACCAATTCCTTCGACTAGGTAAGTGTTTTTGTCTCCAAGTTCTAACTTGTATGATGTCTTATTTTCATTTAGATTGGAGAGTCTGGTTTGCTATCTTTTCATATGCCTAGAATCTCCACTATCAATTATCCATATGTCATCTTCAAGAGTTCTTGTAAGTGTTGAGTAGTGTAGATGATTCGCCTTTTCATTCATGATTTATGTTGACTGATAACTAGTCAAGCTTTGACTCAAAATATAAATCTTGATGTTTCTGCCTTCTGAGAGTGTCAAGAGGTGCATTGTACTAAGGTGCACTAGAAAATATTCTCCTTGAGTAAGGTATTTCATCATAAGGTGCTAGACAAGGGTTTTAGGGTTTCTGCAACTGCACCTGCTAGTAACCCTAGCAACAGTGCTTCAGTAACTGCACCTTCTAGAAACCCTAGCGACAGTTCTTCAACGATCTTGATAACTTTATGTCTTAGCTTCCTTCCAATGGTTAGACTGAATGAAGGAGGTGTAGGCCCATAACCTGTTAGAATATTGGGTGTTCTCATTTAACCATAGACAATATAAAAATATTGTCACCCAACCATAGGCACTAATGCCACCCTTGAGCACCTTGACCTTGATAGAGAGAATAATTATGGTAGAAAACCAATATCCAACCAAGGCTAATTCTCCAAGAAAAGATAACCAAAATTGATCAGAGAGTCCAACCCAGAAAAACTAAAAATGCATATTTTAGAACTACAGTAGTAGCAGCTCCCCAGACTTGTGCACTACTAGCCTTCTTTAGTGCGCACAAGTGTAATTCTGCAATTATGAGAATTCTAGCTAAAATCAAGACTGGCCTCCTATATTTATACTACTTCTTCCAGACTGCCTGGGCTGAATTCTCATTCTGGGTGCCAAATACTTAGTATATAATATTTTCTTTAGCTGACTTCTCTTCTAGGGTTATATCCAAATCTTTTCTTACTTCCAGAATATTCTAATCTCATCAAAGGTCACAAATGGAGGTTAATACCTCCTGCAGCTACCATAAAATCAACATATATATGATGAATGCAAGTGTCATGGTGTATACCCTTCATATCAGTGTATTCCCGAGTGAATGCCCCTGATTTTTATTTAAGGATATTTACTAATTGTTTTGTTGTTCTGCATCTAGTCCAAAATTTATATGTAGGCGTTTCCCATGAATAATATCATAGGGCATGGTATAATATGTGGCATATTCATCTATCTCAAAAATAAAATATTTCGAAGACAAATTTGATGGGTCCAAATGTTCCTAAAATTCTTCACCAAACATGTACTCAAATTGGGGAAAAGATTGTGGAAAATAAACACATGTGATAGCAGAAATAAATTGATTTAGCACATTTTCTGTTGTTTGTTCTTGAAGTTCCCAAGAATGATCACCTGGAAACACGGGTGCTTCCCAGTTCACATTCTCATATGGACATTCAAGCCACCACAAATTCTCCATAATAGGTTGAGCTGGTGTGTATATGGTAAGCTTCTGTATAGAAAGTCCATTAGAGATGGTCACTTCACCTTCTCTACAACTAATAAATGCATTGGATGTGGCCAACCAAGGTATTCCCAAGATAATTGGATGCCCTTTAGCAGGATCCTTTGAATGAATGATAAGAAATTATATTGGATATTCCCATGAGGCTAATGTAACTATGATATCCTCCAAGATTCCTTCATGTATAATTTTTTTCTTATCTGCTAATTCCAAAATAGTTGGGGTAGGTCTAAGAATAGGTTTCAATTGTAATTCCTCCAGGGTAGTAACAGTCATAACATTAATGGTTTCCCCTAGGTCTATGAGATTATTTCCAATGGGAACCTTATTAATGGTTATTGTTAATACGAGGTTCCTTGGGTTTGCATACTTTGTGACCCTAGGTTTCTCTGATATGTATTTAGAAAATTATCCTATCAAATGTACTATCAAAGGATATTTTTATTTCCTACTTGGTTTCTCGATACAAATATTTGACCACCTTACTATAAATTGGGATGTCCTTTATGTATTGTAATAGGGGAATTTTGACACATATATTCTTTAATTCATTTAAAATGTCAAATTTCGATCGAATTGTTGGTTTCTCAATTGGTAATATTTTTGGATAAGGAGGGGCTTTTGTAATCTATAAAGATTCATTTTGGGGAAGCTTTGGTTCTTGGTCTTTCAGAATGATAACATCTTCCCACTTAGTATCATCCATGGGTTGTTTGGGAGTCTCATCTTCCTCCTCTTCTCGAATGACTACTGAAGGCCTTTGTCTATCCAGAACTTTTCCTGAACTTAGCTGAATCTCATGTAATGGAATAGGAGAAATAACATATGTCGGGAAGGTTTGCAAATCAAAATTGTGAAGAGGTTGAGTTGGTTTGTTATTCAGGTTGGGCACCAGTTGTGCTGGTAATAATTTCGCCATTGTGGAGCTTGTATTTTGGTATTGTTGGGGTTGTTGTGGAGTAGGAGGTAAAGGTGGGGGAACAAAACCTGGAAAAATTTGTTGGATGTTCGGTGGAAATTGTGGGTAAGGATGAGTGAGCATAGGAACAGGTGGAGCCTAAGTGTTTCCTTGGGTATGCCCTCCTCTCCATCCTTGTAGCCAAGGATGGTGTGAAGCATATTGTGAAGACCCATTTTGCCAATTTGGTGAGTTCCACTATTGTGGTTGTTGATAATAAGGTGGAACTTGAGGTGGTAGATCTTGGTATGTAGGCAGACTCCTAGGCTACCATGGCCTCCTATGTGTATAAGAATATTCCCCGGGATCCCCACTTCTATAAATGGATAATAGACCAGGCAATGATGGGCATTTTTTAGTTGGGTGGTCATTAGTGCAGAAGTCGCAAACTAAAATGTTTTATAATGGGCACTCCCTTGAGGAATGCTTCCTCTTGCATCTTGGACAAAATATGCCCATTGATGTGTTCTCCTCCTCCTTTTTATTCATAATCTTTAGGGTGTCCAACTGTGAACCTATTGTACTTAGATATTGGTTTTGAAGTTCTCTTATATCTACCCTTGTAATACCACTTGAACTCACTATTTTTAGGTTTCTACTATAAGGATATCGAACACTCTTCCCAGTTTTGGCTCTACTCCTCGAGTAATTTCTACACATTTCACAAATTTTAGTAAATGGTTTATGGGAGATGTCACCTGATTCCATCAAGTTAAGTGTCTCTAGATATTCTTCCAAAATTCCTTTAAGGAAAAGAGTTCTTACTGCATCATCTAGAAGGTCATGGTATTTCGATTTATGTGAGGTATAAGCAAACCGTTCCATGTAATCCTCGAGACTCTCGTCCTCTAATTGTTGAATTTTAAAAAATCATTATGAGAATCCTTGGATTTGCAGTAGTCTTGGTATTTTTTAAGAAATATAGCTTTCATGTCTTACCAAGACCTAATACTGGACTCTCCTAACCCCATGAACCATCTTAGTGAAAAATCCTTGATAGTGGCAGGAAAATGTTTTAATTTTTGGGCATCTTGCAAGTAGTTTTAGCTTCTACACAAGATGTCAAACTCAAATAGGAAGGTATCTGGGTATTCATTTATTTTACCATAAAAGGTGGGCAGTGCATAGAGTGGAATGTTAATCATGTTGACATTATGTGTGGTATCCAAAATTGGAAACCCGAAGGTGGTTTTTGTTTGGTTTCCAACTTTTTCTCCCCCATCATGTATTACATGGTTGTGATCCTCCTAATCATCCATACTGATTTTGTTTCCAAAGAGACAATACCTGAATGGTTTTATCCTTGAAGATAACAAAGTATCCCAAGGTTCTTTCCTAGGAAGGGTATCCCTTCGATGGGAATATTTATCTATTGTTTGGATGTCCGAGACTTTACTCGAGCATGTTGAAACTATTGGTGTCAAATTTTTTGTTTCAACTTGGGATACAATTATATTGGTTGAACTGCCAATGAGATCATTCACCTGTTTAGGGTCAATGATATCTACAAAGTTAGAGTCCCCTGATGGTGGTGAAAAAGAAAAGGTTGTGTTGGTTGTTTCTGATGAAGGCCCGAGTGGTCTTGCCTCTTGTCCCACTACTGTTGATGTTTCAATTTTTTTCTCTATATTGTCCCCAGTTTTGGTCTCTTCAAAGACTTATTTATCTCTTTGAGTTGAGCTAACCCCTATTTTCCAGTATCATTTTGTGGAGTTTATGTGTGGAATGTTCCTTCCTCCAAAAAGGTTAGAAAAAACCTTGATCAGAATTTTTGGTTTGGTTTTGATGTATCTACCCTTTGGGTCCCTAGGTTTGTTCATGAAATAAGTAAAAAAGAAAAACTACCAATGGGTTTGGGAGAACCTTCTATAACATATGTGTGGGTTCTTACCTCTCATCTTAAATTTCCCCCACCACCAAACTAATACTAATGTTCAGAAATGATCTACTTCCTAACTATTTTCTACCTTAAGACAACTCCCCGACAACGATGCCAAAAATGATGGGTATTCTTTATGTACTAACTCCCTCAATTAAATTGTCAACCCAGGGTAAGTAAACTTAGAGTTGTGGAACAGTATGATCCAAGGTAGAAATAAAAGCTAATGAAAAGATTTTCTAGCTAAGGAGATAGTTTAACCTAGGGATCAACACTCTTTTTAATTTACAATTCTACTTTCTAAAGAGATGAGTTTTAAAATCTATTTAATCAGAAAATTCTATGTAAAGCAACCTCCAATTAATCAGATTCAAGCAATTATAGAATTATGAACTATTTGACCTAGGAAGCCTTAAACAATCTAGGACTGTGAACTATCTCTAAATAAGAAAATAACAAGAAATCTATTTCAAAGCTATTTAATATATTCAATCTCTTTTTGAATAAGCAAACAACAAGTAAGTTATTTCTGAATTATTTGATATATCTATATCCGAATGAACAAGTAAGAAAGCAAGTAAGAAATTACTCTATTAAAATTATCTTGACACGTGAACTCTATTCTTAAAAAGAACTCACAACTATTTCTATATTGCAAAGAATAAACATTTATCTACTTAACTAAAAGCAAGAGTGTTATGACAGCATCCAAATTCTAATCTATCAAAACTATTTCTATCTTGTAGTAAAAGAAAGAAAATGTTCAAATGTGATGATTGTGTCTTTGGTGTCTAATAAAATCATGTTGGCATGTAACTATTAATGAAAGTTCAAGTGGAATTAATTCAATTCTAACTTCTATAGAGAAATGTGAAGTATGGATAAGGCAATCTATACAGAGTTTTTCCATCATAAAAGTTACACTAGGTGTTCATGGAATCCATGTGATCTTTAAACATTGTGCAAAAAAGATTCAACATCAATCATTCACTCTATCACACAACTGCTGGAAAGTACCCTATTCAAAATCACTAACTCAAGCAAAGTTATAAACTCATAATTAATACTTAATTAAAAATCCTAATTCAAATTCATGACTAAGATGACAATAAAAACACTCTATGAAATCACAACTCAAATTCATAACTGAGATTGCATTAAAAATCATAATCTAAAGTGAACTAAGCTACCATTAAAAATCATACTCAAAATCAACTAAGATGCTATTAGAAATCATAACTCGAAGTCCATTTCTATCCTATCATGTTGAGGCAAAATTAACAAATGAAACAAACCTAGAGAGAGTATTTTCAATTACAAATAAACCTCTCTAAATTAGTACTCTATCAAAACTATCAAAACTAAAGCAATTAATCTATCAGAACTACAAATAAATCTATCTAAATTAGTACTCTACAGAGTAATTTATAGTTATGGAGAAAGAGACATAACCATGCAATTAAACAACTTCTACAACCTGCAAACAAAATATTAGGAGTTTAATCATTAACACACAACCTTGGATGTCCCTCTATGAAATACAAAATTGAGAAAACAATCTGTAATTAAGAGAAAGTGTACAGGAAGATGAATTAGACAAGTAATTTGCAATTAAAATATACACACAACAAGCAATTGAAATTGAGAAATTTACACAGTAAAGAAACGATTTCAAAATCCAAGAAAGGAAACTAGATAAATGAAAATATGTACTAGTATAAACAATCACCCAAACCATTGGTGGGCCCCCCCCCGAAGGTCGTGGCAACACTCCAATAGGAAAATGCAGTCACTAAGCTAACACAATGCTAACATTAAGCATAAAAATAGAGTATATAACAAAATGGTGATAATGTCTATATAAAATATTAAATTTGTCTCGGCCTATTCATGTCATAGGAATTGGTATTTATAGGTGATTACAGAGCTTGAGAGGTCGACCCCCTCTAAAAAAAGTAAATTCATTAAATGTATTCTAACAACAACATATTTCTTAATAGTCTTTGTGTGTCATTCATTAGTCGTTGCAACTGACCAATCCGAGGTGTGTCAAGCTCCATAGTTGGAGGGAATGAGGGGGAATAAAACCCATATCCTTGATTCCTCCATCAAAGGCCGACAATGTACCAACCGCCAGCTCCTATGTGCTTCGAGTGTCAGATCGTGTGTCGTATGAAGTGTCAGATCAAGTGTTGAATGGAGTGTCGGATGAGGGACCGCATGGAGGATCGAATCGTGATTTTTCCCTGTTATAAGCAAACCAAAATGTTAGATCTTCATAAACATTTAACCAATATGAATTGATCGTAAAATCATTGCAAAAACGATAATTATACATACCTTGTGTGATTCTATGGCGAATTGATGTATAAATATTTTATAATACCTTCAAAATGGATAAATGAGAGCATAAAATATATAATGTCACATGAAAAAAGGATTTGGACATTGGAAAAAAATAGTCAAAACATCAACCCAACAGTTGGGGAGAACCGAAGTACAATGGATTTTTCCATAGGATAGGGAAGTGTCGCACAGTGAAATATACAAAACTTTGGCACACTTTAGATCCAAAGAGAAGGAAGGAAAATTCCAACACTTTTACCATGTTGTTTGATGAGATGTAGGAAAATCTAACTAATACATGGAGAATACCACTAGAAGTGGTTACAGAAAATCAAGTGATAACATATTTTAAGGCTTCCAGACACAACATGTGGATCCATGCCAAAAGGGATCCTAAGAAGGAGTGGCTACAACTAAGATATTGTGTCACATGAAAGGAAGTGTGGTGGGCCATGAAGGAATGTCTTGAGGAATGGAAAGTGTCAATGATTCCAAAGAAGGTACCAATATCTAAGAAGCAAGCAGAGGCTAGCACTTCAAATAAATCAATAAGTCCAATAATGAATATAAAGAGGGAAATTGAGCATGCCAAAGAAATGGGGGGTAGTTCAACCATCAAGAAACCAAGGCAAAAAGATATTATCCCGAAGGCCCCAGCTAAGGAAAAGGAGTGTGTAGTAGAACCAAATGGAGGAGCATAGAAATATACAAATACTTCTATGCCGAAGGAAACATGAGGAGGTAGACTCCCAGATTTAGATATAACAATGACAACTAAGAAGATAGAAAATAGGCCATTGAATATAAAAGTACTACAATTAGTAAGCCAACACAAGACGATGAAGGTGCATAAGGGCATTTCAGAGCTCACATTGATAGAGGATGATGTGGAGTTGGTTGCAGATAAAAAATAGGACCGTACAATAGAGGAGTGGTATGATGTAGAGAAGAAAAGGGAATAGATAGTCAAGAAGTTGACAGAAGTAAAGGATGCACTGGAGAAATTTAAAATCACTACAACGCAACAGAAAGAACAGGTGCAACAAAACAGTTTGTAGGAAAGATTAGTTCTAGCGCAGGAGAGAGTACAAATAATATAAATGGGGAGTGAAAATGTTTTCATAACTCAAGAGATGTTGCAGGTGGATGAGGAGACAATGCAAAATTCATTAAAGGACATAGATCACTTGGACTTGGAACTTCCCAAGGTTCCAACAAAGGCATTGTATAAACTTCAAATGAGTGTCACGTAGGATATTCATTCGAGGGAACGTGCAGATGCGAAAAGTTTACGCTTGACCAATAAATTAAGGGAAAACATGGGCCTAATAGTTAAATAGGTGTAGGTCATGGGGGAAGAAGTGAAACAACACACTAACATAATCAAGCAGAAAGTGGAGGAAGTGTTTAAAATTATTTCTGAAAGTGAACAAGGAAGAAATATATGTACATAGGAGAAGATTGAGAAGACAATGCAAGCTATTGAGGCCTATAAGAGCCACATTAAAGAGTTAACATAACTCCTATCACCCAACACCCCACCATAAGTTAGAACACAAATGGAACAGGAGGTTACAATTCATACAGAGAGTATTGTGCTAAGCACTCCGGAACTCACATAGTCGTACAATAAAAGTGCAAATTTATGGACATATCTGTAGGCAGATGGAAAACTATAGGAGCTAGACTAGAAAGAGGAAGGTGTAAACACAATGCTACAAAAACTGAAGAAAAAGTAGAAGATGATGAAAATATTGGACAGATTGAGGAGTGCACAAGAAATGAAGAACTTGCAGGAAGAATTGAAGATCATACAAGTAGAAAAGAAGGAAAGGAAGGCGTAGTTGGAGCCACTGCTAGAAGGATCAGAGAAAATGTTGATAGAGATTGATGTAGGTAAGGGTCAAGTTGAATAGGATGGATTGGAGAAAGAAGAATTATTGAAGGATCCTATCATTGCACAGACTATGGAAACTATTGCAGAGAAGAGAATACAAGTAAATTCTAAAGTTGAAGACATTTCAGGAAGGTTCTAGGAGTTAGAGAAGACAATGCAAGAGGCACACACTACCTGAGTGGCACGAGATGAGCCACAGGTGAGTGTTGGGGGCCTGTTGGTGTAGGCCATTTTGGGGAATAGAGAAAAAATCAAGGGAGATAGTTATAAAAGGGACCAGAAAAGGATCATACACCAAATAATAGGAAAAATAAGAGCGAGGAAGCAGGAAATTCAAAGGAAGAAGGA
>ML818609.1:0-11973 GCA_009831015.1 Picea engelmannii | reverse complement strand
GTGGCATGTTGGCCAAGTATCACTTTTGAACCTTGATTTTGAGGAGGTTCTTCTAGACAATATTTCTTCTGTTGTATCTCCCAATTTTTGGCCCTTCTGGGTATGAAAATTTATCTTATGTATTTCTCTGATATTTCTTCTCTGAAATGCCACAGGTCTGATCAAAATTGGATGTGCCAAGTGGAATTTACGATAGCTTCCCCACAACTTGTCGATTTTTGGCCTTTCCAGGAGATCTCACTTGTATAGTGTGCCCCGCACAAAATAATTGATATAAAATTCTGAATCTCACACCCAAAATACTAAAGACTGTCCACGATCCAATGCAACAAGTCCCATGCAATTTTGATACTCTAGGAATAAGTTATGATTGTTTTACCTGGAACACCTTCTTGAGACTAGTCAATAGGACTAGTCAGATACCCTATCTTACACAGGGTGTATATACAAATTTAAGATGACCCAGAAGCTGAACTTTTTACCAAAGATAAAAAAACTAATTTCTGTAGATTTTCCGTGGAGTTCAGGGTCTGAAACGTTACAGAAATTTTTTTATAGCGAAAATTCTGCAAAGACTCATTTCAGGATGATTGCAGAACCCTATCTTGTACCGGCTGTATATCCGAAAGTATAAATCCTCAGGAGCTGAATTTTGAACCCAACGTACCTTGATATGTCTTCTAAAAACCCTTTAATCCGTTCCTCCTGAAACGTTGTAAAAAAAAAGTTATAGCGAAAATTCCACGGTGTCTCAGATGTAGCAGAGAAACCCCAAGACCTTGAGCTCTGATACCATATGTTAAGAACCAAACATCAATATAGCATAGAAAAACCTCAAGAAAAGTACTCAACGCCTTGAAAAAGAGATAATATCAGATAATAAGCCTCTTCAAGGGGGCAACCTCCTTTTACCCCACATAAATGTTCAAGTACAAGATGATTCAAAATGAAAATGTCTCCTTGGTATATATAGGAGACTAGGAGGTTTTAATGGCCTAAAGTCGACATAAATAAAATAAAATTACTAATCTAAATCACAACTAATGGCCTAAATCCGACATAAATAAAATAACATTACTAATCTAATATGCCCCAATTAAGTGGTAATGAGCCAATATTAGGGCTTAACATCAACGGCGTAGATCTTTTGGCATACCGGAGTTTTTGGGAGTTCGTGTATTGCGATTCCCACACTCCTGTGCGATTCAAAAGGGATTTAAACCTTGTGCATACCCTCCAGATTCGACGGTCATGAGGGTACACCTTCCCTCCCGAGCATATCCTAAGGTTCTAACACTATTGGTGTGAAGACCTATTTCCCGTGGCCATACACCACCCCGACTATGGTTTCACACGCTGCTAAACCTCCTGAGATTAAAAACTCGTCAAGTAACTCCTTGACACTTTGGGGAAAACCAAGGTCTGAAATTGGCCTTTCAGACCCAATTTCCCTCGCACTCTGGGTCCAAGACCGCTCCACTGGCCCATCTAGGCTTTGTGTCAAAACCATGGCTCTAATACGAAACTGTAGCACACCTTTTCAACTACCATGGCTTAAACGCTCTTAAAATAAATCTATAACACCTCTTTGTACATAACTCATACAGCATTAGATAATTTACATGCGTGAAGAGAAGAAATACATTTAAACTCGGAGTAAACATATTATTTACGACTATAATAAAAATCAATAACATTAACTTAAATTGATATGCACATCAGAATACATGATGATTATAATACACAGAGATACAGAAACATAATTGAAGCATCATCTGGTACTTATCTTTTAACAATGGTAGAATCCACCAACCAAGTGCAGGCCTTCCACGAACCTCCTAGCCTTAGACCACACCGCTCATCACCTTAGAAGTGGGTCACCCCTGAGATGGGACTAAGCTCCACTGCGAGACAAGGAATCCTAGTTTAGGCTGAGGTTACAGGGAAAACAACACACAGCCACAGGAAGGAATTCTCTCCCAGGAACCACCCACACTCACTGCCCACAGTCCCTCATTCCCCACATGCCTGTTCCACCCTATGAGGATACACCGTCTCTGTCACCTAGACAGTCCTTCAGCTGCTAACCTCCCTTGCCTTGGGTTACAGCAACAGACCGGACCGAAAGTCTCTGAGCTCTGTGGCAGCTACAGGGTTCCTTCCAAGAATCCTCTCCTTCCTCTGTGCACTCTCTCACCTAGAGGGAGTCTCTCACAGGTCCATCAACCTGTTCTTCCAACTTCAACCACCTCTCTCAGCTGGAGAGAGTGTTGTACAAACTGGCCAACAAGCCACACAGGATCAAACAACTCTGGATTCTCAGGGATGCGTGATGAGTCATCCACGCAGGGGTCGATGCAGACTTCCCGGTTTAGAACAAAGAAGGGAGTACACACATGGGTTTTCTTAGAGCCAGACATAGACTTTTGAATCACAGGGACGTCCGAAGGTTCTCTACAGGAGTCGGTTTGGTCGTACTATCCAGGGCTCCGCACGCATTCAGGAAATCGGGTCGAATGGAGGAGGAATCCTTCTCATGACTCACCCTAGCTGTTTTATTTGCATGTGTCAGGGTTGACACTAGTCAACCATGGAACTGCATGCGTTCCACCAGCACGCATCACCCTTGTATGTCCTCCCTTGCCAAAAACTTAGGATAAACATAAAATGCACATGTCTTTTTGGATAATATTAAAATATTGTTCCCAGGCTTAAGCCCCCTAGGTTTATCCCCCAGGCTCAACACTTATCCCCTTTCCCACCTTCCAACCCCTAATTCCTTGCCCACTCTGTGGATGCTCAGTCCCCCTTCACTCATTCATCATGGTCAGTCTGCACCTGGCGGTGTTTACAACTTTATTAAATGTTTTTACATATATACAAGTATAAAATCAAGCCCTTGGCCTCCAACCCTCAGGCTCTCTGGCCTAACAATCACATAATCCCACCGACTTATACAAACTTGGCTCACCAGCCTATAACACATATTTACAATTCATTTCCTACATCAGATTTACAATTGGGCTCGGCCTTGGGGACATTACACCAAGGATAGAATATTCCTCAAGAGAATAATGGCAGCATAATTTTGCTATGAATTCCTTGAAAAATGAAGTGTATCCATGGCCCTTTTATAGCATTCCTTTGACGTATTGTCCAACTAGTTTGTTGTGTGTAAAAAGGCTAATTAGGGCATTTATAGGTCTTTGACCAGCCACCTAGTCGAATCCAGTCCATATTTGAGTGTCAAATCAACTTGGAAGTTGAACCAGAAGTGGGTGGGAGGTCGACCACTCTCATAAATGCATCGTTTCTAAGGTGCACTACCTTTTGCAACAGTTGTGCATTGTGTGCATGTGCAGGATTTCTACATTTCTGTTTTATGCATGTTCACGCATGCCTTGTGTATTCATAGCGCCCTTTAATTTTTGCAATAGTTGTATAGTTTTTGACCCTTTGGAAATGATTTTGTGGTAATTCGGGTCCATGGGTGACCTCATAACTGTTTGACGATGTTGAATTCTTGTAACCATTTGCGGATGAAATTTCAGTGATAACAGATTCCCCCTGATGGATGAGGTTAGGAGCATACGTATAGCCGAAATCCATCAATGTTTATTCTACTGAGAGTGTTTTTGTAAGAGAGAGCGATAGTGGGGTTTTCAAGAGTGCTCCATTGGAGGGAGAAGGGAACCCGTAGAACCCAACCTTCCATAAGGTGTGTAAAAATAAACTGTGTACAAATGAGGCAGGCGTGCCACATGCTCGTGTCATGTAACTAAAAAAGAGGAATGAAGTGTTGATGTAGACAACTGCAGCGCTCTTAGGGGCGGTCGTGATAAAGGCAGAAGATAATTCAGCAGAGGAACATACTCTGAATAGTAAGCAGTGAGATCTATAAGAAGTATCACTGATTCTGTAGTCATTGATATCCTAGCCAAGTTCAGAGGTCTTCGGCGAATATAAGAAATAACTGCAATAGTCGCAAAGTAAGACCCACCGTAACATGAGAAAGTGTTGGCGTTGAATGTTATGGGGGTCAACGACAGTAGGGACCAATTGTGGTTCTCCCTGTGCCATCCGAGAGCTCTCATTGGTAAGGTAATGAGACTCAAGATACTGTCACCCTTCTGGAAAACTATGTTAATGTCGACAAAAAAGGGGGACACGACTCCCAGAAGCAAAGGGCTTCGTGAAATCTACTAGGTGAGTTTAGGAATTTGGAAGAGGTACATGGAAAAATTCGAGATGTAGGATGACTCAAGACTTCCCTTGGTTGGGGTATATGTGAGGTAAAAGTGGTCGCAACAGTTCAATGATGTGGAGTGTTAGGGGGACAACAAGACCGGGGATAAGTTGTGCCAGAGGCGGGACAAAGTGAACAAACTCAAAGGGCAGAGGTAAATGGACGGTGGGATACTCTAAATATATGGATGATGTCATCAAGGGTAGATGATAAGTAGTGCCCCAACCAAGGGCAACATGGGTTGCTTTGGCCAAAAAGGGAAGAAATCCACCAAAGGTGACGATAAAACAGGTAATGTAAATGTTGGAAACAAAGGTGTTTGTACAATAAATAAATAATACGTTGGGATAAGTGTGAAAATATAGAAATGGGTTCCCCAATGTAACATGGTTGTCCCGGGTAAAGCACAATTTGCTTGGAAAACTGGTGGAGGGTGGGGGCCCCATGGGTGGGTTTCTGTATGAGGTAGGTGAAATGAAGGGAAAATTTGCAGATGGGAAAACTAATTGTGGATAAAATGGAGGGTTCATGATACTGCGGAGGTGCAAGAAAAAATAGAACCTTGAAGAGATAATCTGGGAGTCCATTGGGAAAGCTAGCAAAATGAGGAGAAGGAGTATGGGGATGATTCGCGACATGATGTAAGAATATCGGGACTCCCATCCCTAAAGGGTTTTGAAAAACAGCGTGAGTGTCAAAGGCGCAAAAGGGTGCTATGAATGGGACAACTCATGTGGGTAAGAGTGCTACCAGGTGACAGTACCGAAGATGCAAATGGAGGTGTTGGTACTGCAGAGCCGGAGATGGGGATCCTAGAGGCAAATGTCAGAGGACGTGACTGGAGATGCAAGTGAGATTTAGAGGGAATGACTACATGCCAGTGTTGAGTATATACCTGAAGGGGTTGCGTTGATGTATGATGACCAAGTACCTACACACATGAAAACCAAATACCTGACGTGAACAATATCTTAAGAGAACCAAACATACGAGCATTTATTTGATAATTTTTTAAATGTGAGCATGCGTACCTGGTCGGGGTATGAAAAAATGGTAACTCAAGGGCTCAGGATGAAAAGTGGCCCAGGGACTGTCGTGATGTAGATGATGGGATGTTGATCCCATGATTGAAGACAGATCAGGGAATGGACACCCAGAGCTCCCGAAATGGTGAGTGGAAGTTTGGTGAAAAGACCTATATATAGTTGTAGGGCCCACATTGCCACCTCATTTGTACTTGCTGCTATAGTGACTGGACGAGAAGTATTCAGAGGAGATTTGGATATTCTGGGAGAACGAGGCAATTGATCGAGGACCAGCGAGCTTCAAGTTAGTAGTCTGATCATCCTGCATAGAAGTAGGGTTTTCATTTTTGGGTAGGGCTTGTACGGAGGGTCATACAGGGGGTTTTATGCATGTGGGCCCCCATGTGCACGGGCGATCAAGAAGTATGCCCGTACAAGTGTGCGCCTGCCCACCAAATAGGCACACATGGGGGTGCCTGTAAGGGGGACAAAGGCATGCATTATGTGCGTGCCTATTGGCTGCACAACCGCGTATGTGTTCGCGACTGTGTATTGAACAGGCATACTTTAATGCACACCTGTGTTCGTGACAAGGGCGCATGAAGGCACCCCTGTATGCTAAGCAAGCGTGCACTTGTGCACGCCTAAAGGAAGGACAGACGCGTCTGAGCAAGGATGATTTTAGGGGATAAATTTCGCTCATGGGCTATTTTTCCATGGTTTTTCCAAAACCAAGATTCGCTATTTTAAAAATGATTCGCCCAAATTCTGTAGGATAAAATTATTTTACCTTAAAAATCGCCAAAATATTATAAAAACTATATAAAATCCTTGGAAATTTGAATATTTTTACAAAAATATCACCAATCATTTATAGTTGGCATATGAATGATTAGTAAGATTCGCCAAGGTTTCTACATTTTAAAATAAATTTCCATCCTTAAAATCATCCCTGGCCTGAGTGCGCACCTGTGGAGTGGACAGGCACGCATACATGCGCGCCTGTGGAGTGAACAGGCGCGCATGTGTGCACGCCTGTGGGTTAAACAGTCGCGCCTTGGAGGCAAGGTTGACGGGTGTGAAACTTATCTTTTTAATGTTTTTTATGGTTCATTTGGCTGACTTAGGACTATTTTATGTGGCTGCAGGCGATCATTTTGCATGATGCCCATTGGTTGGCAAGAGAGGGATTGGTCCCAGCTGAGAGATGCTACGGTGATTGAAGATCCGGGGGTACGTGCTACTTTGGCAGCCTGTGGGCTGCTGAAGTTCTTTGAGTTCCCATTGATACAGGTGTAGGAGTATCTCCTACAGTTCCTTATCCGAATGTGGAGTCTGGACCTACATTGTTTCATAGTGCAGGGAGAGCAGATTGCCTTCACTATGGTGGAGGACATATATTTTTTGACTGGGCTCCTGTTTTGGGGAATGCCCCTACTGACAGAGTCGGTGCTACCTAGGGATGTGGCACTAGTGACAGTGGGCCAGAGGTTCTATTTGGGGGCAAACTTTATGTCGGGAACTGTTGTGAGAATTGGGGCAATCGATGCTCTAGCACATTGTTATATAGCAGTGATGATTGTGAGAGTGTAAGGGTCCCTTGCGATGCAGCGGATCAGTGGTGGTCAACTGTCTATGAGGGAGAGGGTACTGGCCAGTGATCACTTCGCCTGGGGGCTTACGCTGCATGCCAGGATGGTAGGGTAGCTTGACCACTGTCGGTCCATGGATATAGGTGAGTTTTCCTTTGGGTCCATCCTAGTGGCATGGTTTTTTGGAGAGGGTGCCTATGTTGCGCCCTAGGATTTTATTGGGTGCACCTAGGGCGCGAGAGCTGCGACTAAAGTAGTGGTTGACTATTTTTCTTCACAACAGTGGTGGCAAGGGCAACCACTTATTCATAGTTGAGGCGGTGCAAGTGTGGCGGCAGATGCCGCAGGTGATATTGCAGTTCCCCTATGCTAGTGTTGACTACTGGGAGGATATGGACATGGTGTTACCTCCAGGGGAGGTTTTTTACCATCGAGGTATGTTGATGAGTTATATATATATGTTTTTTGAGAGAGTATGACATACGTATATGATATAGATGTTGATACTATCTATTGTGTGTTTGTATGTGTAGATGTGGCACCTCGCGGGCGCGATGTTGAGTTGTTGAGGGTGTTGGATCGCCAGGAGCTAGGGAGACAGCCGCGGGGAGAGTCGCGGGTCAGAGAGAGATGTCGGAATGAGGACACCGAGGTGAGACTAGCTAATCCTGAGAGAGTAGTGAAGAGACGTCGGTTTGATGACCCAAGTGCCAGGCCATCACATGCTCCTCCAGTGGATGTTGGAGCAGATTTTGAGGACATTCGTCGTTGCCTGGAGGCGATGCTACAGGGTGCGTCTGAGGGTGTGTGGTCACGTATCTAGGATGAGGGCATCCTAGAGTAGTGTGTGCGGATTCTGTCACCATGACAGGCCGCGGTACAATGGGTAGAAGTAGCAGGTGTTGTTATGACCGGACAGTTACCTCTTGGTCAGGAGGGACCAGTAGTGGGTGGGGGACCACCGCCTGAGGGAGGGGCAGGAGGTGGTTCTCTAGAGGCACCTTGAGTTGTGCTCTATGTATTTTTTCATTTTTTGTATAGGCTAGTGAGCCGATTTTGTACCAAGGTGCTTCACTGGCCTGCGAATATTTGTTTTTTTGTATGTAAACATTTGGATGGCACTGTTGACTGTTTTATATATACATGAGTATACATTTTGAGATCTATGTGGTGTTTACATGTGTTTTGTTAATGTGTTGATGATGTCTAATCTATATATGCTATGACAGGTTGTTGATATGTTTATTTATGTGTATAGGTATCTTGATGTGATATATGCCAGTCTAACACAATATTAGCTAAGTTATTTGTAATTTGATTCAATTGTCTTGGAATATGTGTAAATGTAATGGAATCAAAATGTCAAGATAAAATTCTAACCTAAAGGTATTTGCGAAAGAGGCAAGGATCGCGTACACGGTACACATTGTTGAGATGGAGAATGACTAGTTGAGAGTCGAGAAAGACGCTAAGGTGATGAATACAATGATGCTGGGCATAGACCAGGAGGCCAATGACGACAGTGAATTCGGCTTGGTTGTTCGTCGTTGAACCCAAACATATGCCACTCGAATGGAGCATTTCATGTGAGGGGGTGTAGAGAGCCCAAGCGGCTGAAGTGAGATTTTGTTTCCAACAGTTGGTGCCATCGATGTAACCGATGTGGTAGGCCGATGGAGGAAGCATCTGTCAATAGCACAAATGATAGTTTAGGCATGAGGGATGGGAAAAAGATTAAAAATGCTATAAAAGAAATGACCTAAAGTAGAATGACTACGTTTAAGCATAAAATTTCTTTAAGTATAACCCGTTGATGGGTTCTTTAAGAGAGAGGCCTTCAAGAGAGGCCAGGATGTATGCACCTTTAGTGAGGCAATGTTGGATGATGTAGGGGCCATGCCATAGTGACTCGAATTTTCCATGACCAAAGGTATCGTGAGCGATGTCGTAAGAAAGGATGAGGTCGCCTTCATGGAATGAGCGAAGGTTGACATGTCGATCAAAGATGGCCTTTGATCATTTTTTAGCTGCCTCATTGTTCTGTAATGAGGATTGATGATTTTCATCCAGGGACTCTAAGTTCAGCAAGCGTTGCTCCATTGAGGCAGTGTTGGGTAATAGATCAATTGTTGTGCATAAGGTAGGAATTTCACACTCGATGGGAAGAGTGGCCTCCATCCCATGGACTAGATGAAATGGTGTGAGACCGACAGTTGTTTTCATAGCCGTATGGTAAGCCCATAGCACGGAAAATAACATATGATGCCAATTGGTCTTATGTTTATTAACCATGCGCTGTAACATGGTCTTGAGGACCTTGTTAACTGCTTCGACTTGTCCGTTAGACTGAGGGTAATATGGTGAGGCAAACTCATGGGAGAATCCTAACCGAGATGAGAGTTCGACAAAAATCTCATTCTCGAAGTGTTTCCCATGATCAGAAACTAGTTGGAGTGGTACTCCAAAGCAAGATATGATGTGGTTAAAGAAAAATGCGTTGCGGTGTCAGTGGTATTTTTGAAGGTGGGCATAGCTTCTACCCATTTGGTGAAGTAATCGACTGCGACAACAATGTATTTGTGTCCATTGCTGGAGGGAGGATTACAAGTCATGAAGTCGATGCCCCATTTACAAAAAGGGCTAGCAGTGATGACTAGATGAATAAGAGAAGGTGGTGCTCGGGCTTTGTTGTCATAAAGCTGACACTTCTCGCATTGTTTCATGGCATGAATGCAATCGTGAAACAAGGTAGGACAAAATTAACCTGCTCGGATAATATTTTGAGCAGTGGATATTCCCGAAAGATGGCTCCCACATGCACCGCTATGCTAGTCAAGACTCTATCAGCCTCATCAATGGTCAGGCATCGATGAAGAATGGTGTCGACCCCTCGCCGGTATAAGATGTCTCTAATGAGGAGGTAGTGGGGGCCTAGTGGCGAATACGACGATGATCATCTCGTGAAAGGTGGTTACCGAAATTTTGAGTTTGGAGGTAGACGAGGAGGTCTCCATACCAAGGATCATTCGAAGTGATGTAAAAGAGGTGTTCGTTGGGAAAGTCGGTATTGACGGGGGCACTGGTTGTGTCAAAGGGGAGGGCTGTGACAAGTTCGGTGAGAATGAGGTCTTTCTTGCTTTTGGGTTTTGAGAATTCAAGATCGTACTCCTGAAGGATAATGATCCATTAGGAAAATTTTCCATTAATTTTCCGATGATTGAGAAAGTATTGCATAGGGTTGGAATCTGCTACAACCTTAGTTGTGCGAAGTAGAATGTAGTGACGCAGTTTCTGGACTACGAGGACGACTGCAAGAGCTAGTTTCTCTTCATGTTTATACTTCAACGGTGGCCCTAAGAGGTTTTTAATAACGTAATAAATGAAATGCTCATGATTTTCATCACCTAGCTGAACGAGAACTCCTGCTACTGAAATAGCTGATGCTGATATGTAGAGGTTATAGTCATGATTGTAGTCAAGTGCACTAATTAAAGGGGCATTGGAGAGCGCCATTTTAGATTGTCAAATGACTATTGAGCATGTTCATCCCATTAAAATGGGATGTCATGATGTAGTAAGTGAAGGAAACCATGTGCGCGAGTGGCATAGTCTGGGACAAATCGCTGTAGAAATTTAGCCTTGCCTTGTAGGCTCTGAAGTTGACGTAAATTCCAGGGAGGTGGAATTTCGGTGATGGCTTGGACTTTGAGGGGTTCTATGGTAATACCGCTTTGGGAAATGATGAATCCAAGGAGGCGCCCCATGGTGACACAAAATATGCACTTGAGGGGATTCAAGTGGATGTTGTACTGACGACACCGTTGGAAGATGATCCGTAAATCATCAAGATGTTGGGTGTGTTTCTTGGAGCGAGTTGTGACGTCATCCAAGTATGCGAGGATGATATGAGCCAGATCATGAAAAATGTATGTCATATCCCGTTGGAAAGTTTCACCAGCATTCTTTAGGCCAAACGGCATGACACGATATGAAAATGTACCCCAAGGGGTAGTGAATGTGGTTTTGTATTGATCGGTGAGGTGGATTTGGATTTGATTATAACTAGAGAAACCGTCCATGGAGGATAGGGCCTCATGGCCTGCGTAGTTGTCCATAATTTGATCAATGAAAGGCATTGGAAAGTTGTCTTTGGGACATGCGTGAATCAGATCATGAAAGTACGTGCAGACACAGATAGTGCCCTATTTTTTTATTAACGGGTACAGGGTTGGAAACCCATGAGGTATAGGTGATGGGGTAGATGAACCCAACTGCATGTAATTTGTCAATTTTGGCTTTGATGACCACTTCTTTGGATGGGTGTAGTGGTCATTGTTTTTTATGAATGGGTGTAATGTTAGGCTAGGTGTCAATGCGATGTTTGATGATAGAGGGATCAAGGCCAGGCATTTCTGTGTATGACCAGGCAAAAATATCCTGATATTCCTGGAAGAGGGTTTTATAGGTGGTGATTTCTTGAGGAGTGCAAGCGGCTCCAATGATGATTTCCTCGACGATGTCATTTTTGATGGAAATGTCGATTTTGATGGTCGGGGAAATGTTGGCCATGTTGCCTTCTTCAAAAGTATTCGGGGCAGGAATGGTGTTGTTGAACCAGTCGATATTCCTTGATGGGATAAAATCCTTGTTTTCGATCGCGTATATGGGGTGTTGGTTAGGAGGCATGGAGGATTCCTATGAAAATAAGAGTGCTCGGTGGTGTAGCACATCCCATGGGTAGTCAGGGTTTTTTAACTCTTCAAGTGTTTCCTCGTCACAGTGGAATTGGTGGGAATACAAGGGGTCGTGAAGAGTGATATCGGTGAATGTTGTTGTGTGTCTGCCTCCTGGTGATGAAGAAGCAAGGGAAATGACATAAGGAAATTGTGATGGTTCACTCGACATGAACCAAATATCAAAGTATTGATGAGTACCCATGGTAGTGGGATGTAAAATTTCCATAGGGAAATGAGTGGGAGAATTAGGGGGATTGTGGGGTGAATCCTCGGATAAGTCATCCAAGAACCATGGAGGCATTGGAAGGGCCTCGGGTTCAAGAGAAATGACATGAATAATCTCTAGTGATGAGGTAAGGTTAACCATCGATTTT
>ML818608.1:113788-145651 GCA_009831015.1 Picea engelmannii | reverse complement strand
AATCGTTTGGAACTTTTTGCAAATCGGTCATCAGGTAGTTGGGTTGATGGTCAATGGTTGGGTCAACAGTTTGGAGAAATTGTTGTGAGTGCTAAGGAAAAGGTCAGTTTTCAATGGCCAATTGAGCACAAATCAATGGTTCAGGTTTCTTTTGACTTAATATCAATGATGGAGATTTCACTTAGGTAAAATTGTTCCATACTTTGAAAAAATAACTAAGTTTGGAGCCATTTTGTTATTTTTTCCATAAATAAAGAAACATGCATTAGATTGGGATGAAACTTATTGCTATTGTATTGATAGAGGATATCTATCGCTGTGTCAGAGAGGGACATTGTCTAGTTCTTCTTAGATTTGTCAGATATTGCAACATGGTGGTTTTGAAAATTTTTGGGGGCAAATAATTGGCAAAAGTCCAAATTAAGTTGAAACTCTTGGGGAGTGTCCACAAAGAAGACATGGAAATAACCCATGAATTACATGAATACAATATAATCGAATTGGAATGGGGATGCCAAAATAAGCCAAAATCCATTATTCCATACTACTTTCTAAGTATTTTGGAGATTTTTGGAGGAGGAAACGTGACCCGGATAACAAAAATGAAAATTTTAAGTACTCAACTTTTTATATACTCTTAAAGAAAAACAAATTTGAGTTGTTGAAACTTTCCTAGAAGTTCATAGATTGACAAATAGGTAGTTTTACTAAAAATTCTAAGTCTAGAAAAAGGGGTGAAAAAGGACAAAGTTGTCATTTCCATATGAATGTCATGTTTTATTGGAGAATCAAATGGAAAATATGGGAATTGTTATGAATTCCTTGTCATTATTATTATTATCTATGTATTAGTATACCAAGTTTTCTCTATTTATTTACATATTTTCTTCTGCAATCGGAAAAAATGGCCTTTCAATAAAATTGCACCAATGGAGAAATTGCATAAATGGGGTGAAAGCGACTTTTTTAGGAAGCCATAAATTTTAACTCAGAGATTGTTATGAAGCGTGAGTATAGATGTTGGAAATATAATTCAAATGAGATTAATATGGAATTATTATAATTTGGAGAATTATGATATCATTCTTCATAAATTGAGCAAAAAAAAACATGTAGCATTAACTGACAATTTTTTTATAATGTGTATGATTATAACAAAAATGGTTGCTTCCACACTTTGCAGAATTGTAGGCATAATCAGATAAATTAAATCCTAGGATTGAATATTAGAGTCATGGAAGCATGACAGAGCTTGTATAAGTTAGTTGAGGAAATAAAGAGCTATAGGGAAAGTAATGAACAAGTGGATAAACAACTCAAGAACAATGGAACAAAAGGATTATTATTCAATTGTTATTGAGTGTGAATGAATTGCAGGAAAAACAACAAGAATCCTCACATAGGACATGAATCCATGACGTGAAGAATGTCATTAATGAGCATAGAAAGGAAAATTAAGACTCCATATCCTTGAAGATAGATATGTGTAGATGGATGGAAGCTTGATGTGAAAGAGAACAAGGATATTAGGAGGTGGGGTGTGAATCATCTCTGTATGCCAAGCACAAGAGTGCATGGGAAGTATTTGATAGCTATAAATTATATACTTTGTTTAAAAGTAATTAGATAAAGAAAGTCAATTATGGTATCATATTTCATAGTGAGAGCACAATACCAATGCAAAGAAATCAGGGATAGAATAATAAAGGTTCTTTCACTTGAAAAGTGCCATTGAATGAAAGTAGACTTCCATTGGGAATGATATTGAGTGAGAAAATTATGTCTTCAAAGGGAATTGTTGTATGAAGTGAAGAGAATTGTTTCTAAAAATTGGGAAATCCAGTGGATAGATAGAAGTAATAGAAGGGATGTGGAATGAGTATCGGTAAGTTGATTCAAGGATGTTGTAGTAGTAGTGTAAACAAATGGTGTGAGATACCTCATTCAAATGTGTTTGAATTTTTCATAAAAGTAAAGTTTAGGCATGTCTTCCTAAGAGAAGTTACTACAAATAGAACACATTCGTTGGATTGCAGAATGGCCACGTGGAACTTGGCTGTAAAATATTCAAACCAGGGAATAGTAGGGCATATGAGAAGAATGGTAGCAAACAAGGAATAAAGGATCTAAAGGAATTCAAGGACAACCATCTACAACATAAATAAATAAATAATAAGTGAATTGACACTGTTGGGGCTAAATATATGCACTATTAATTCCCACATTTAATTATCAACCGGGGCTCATAAGCTTCGAGGTGTAGGTGCAGGAAACACAGGAATAGAGCCTAGTCTATCCTAATCTAAAGCTGACATAAAAATCTTCAAATCCACACTAAAAAAAATTAACACTAAGGATTCATCACTGGGATGTAGGAATACTTACTGCTATAAAGGCTTAGATCACAGTCTTTTATGAACTCATGGTGATGTTCACATGATTACTCTTGAGTAGCATACTTAGGTTTTTTATCCTTCAATGATTATTTCCTGTAGCAGATCCACACTTAAATGCAATAAAAGAAAGAAGCAAACGAAAATGAATTCAAATGACAAGAAATAAACTAATTGGAAAGCCAAATCACAATGAATGCAAACTAATAATTACCATAAGCAAAATTAATCTAAAATTAGATCTCAAGAATAATTCTTCAAATGGTTACAAGTGTCAATAATAAGAGTGGACTCTACATGAAAATGCATAAAAGAATAATGAATATCCGATTAATGACAAGAATGGCCAATGAGAAATGCACTCTTTTATGTTCACTCAAATTACAGATTTGACAATTTCTCACAAACAATAAAGAATCAGAGTGTAAGAAGATGGTGTTTATTTCTGCAATTAAAGATTGCGTGCATATAGTGATTCTTTGTAAATCAAACAATCTCTTAAAACATAAAGAAGCATAAAAAGAGATGAAAGAATGGAATGAAAGTGATTTTTATTCTCCATGGTTTGGATGACTGACTTAGAGGCAAAGGTCTCTCATAAAGAATCGATGATGGGTGAGATGAAATATCTTCATCAATCAATATCTAAATTTCAAATCTGATCTGAGTATATTTAATTCACAAAGGATATATATATTTTATTAATAAAAACATTGATGGATATGGGATAGATCATATAAATGTGGTGGAAGAGTATGGTCTTAATCAATTCACACAAGAGGAATGAGGGTGCAAATATATGGATGAATGCTTTTGTATTTTTAATTTCTTTTCTTGTGTAAACAAAACTTAACTACCATAATCAAATTGAGTGTGAGAAATATGAATACAAGTATGGAGTGGCTATATTAATAATTGTGAGTGCATGAAACATGGAATTCAATCAAGGTATATAAACATAACAAATGAAAGTACAAAGGATAATGTGAATTGCATACCAATGAAGAATCACTCTTGAGTTTTTAATAACTCTAAATTCATAAAAATAAATCAAATAAACAAGTGGAAATTAAGCCACACATAAGAAAAATAGAAATACAATTATATTCTATTCTACTAAACAAGTTAAAATATGGCAAGACTTACCCATACTGAGGGGCCCTTCCCAGATGGTTAGTGATGCTTGAGAAGATCAGATCAAGACAAGGAGATGCAGAATAGATCAACAATAATCATATTTTCATTTAGTCATGGAACTCTGTTTTCACATGGCAATCAACTCCTTAAATCTTTCTCACAAGATTTCAAATATTATATTTTTAGATAAAATCCTAAAAAAATTGGGTTTTATTTCAATTTAGGCAGATTCGATTTAGTCTCCCACCCATATCTTCCAAACCAATTCTAATTTTGAAAACCTTCTTGCGTGTTACTCAATTTTCCATATTCTATACAATACCCATTTTGTATAATTTCTAGATATGATGCCATCTGCACAGAAATCGAGGTGCAAATTGGTAGTTTGAGTTTTTCAATAATTTTAGCAGAATCATTCTCCCTGAGATGGAGGTCCACACGTGTAAGTTGGGTGAATTTTGTCTCACATTTCTCATGTAAACGTGACTCTAGACAAAACCCATGTACCCGATTTTTCTCTAGAAGCCTTCCAAAATTTCAAATTATTTCTAGTACCGAATTAGCAGAGTTGGTACCGTATTAGAACAATTGGTACCGGATTAGAACAATTAGTACCAAAATATTGTAGCCAAGGGTTTAGTACCAGATGAACATAGTGATGACTATGGGTACCGGACCAATGCGATGGTAGTACTGGATGGATCTAGTACCAGAATAGGTGCAATCTAGTACCAGATGAGGCTGGTACTGGAAGAGGCAGAGAGCTGGTACCAGATGAACACAAAGGTAGTACCAGATCACTACAGAGTATTGGATGACATGGAGTGTCAGTACCATATGACTGTCCAAACACCAGTTGATTGTAGAACCTTCTGGTACCAGATGACTTGGAGTATTGGATGACCTGCAATGCGGGTACCAGAACAGGAACAATACAGGTACCGGAACATGGACAATGCATATACCTAAACCTGAACAATAAAAAAAATGTTGCTTGGACATAGAAACATAGGATTAAACCATCATCGACAAAACTATTGTATAATCATCCTTTTAATCACTAAAAATATGAAAAACTATGTATTAACCACATAGGATGAATAACAAGAGATAATGGAGGTTTATGGTGTAATTAGCAATATATTATTGACGAAATGCAGGGAGAAGGTTTAATGATGAGTTTATTTTTATGGTGGAAAGTATGACAAAACTGGAGCTCAACATACCCCCAAACCCAAGGATTTGCATGTCCTCATGCAAACAAGGTGAAAAACTTATGATACTTTGCTTATAGATTTATGTGACATTGTTTCTTTTGTGTATATGTTAGTTCTTGTTGAATGACACTTTGGAAACTACCACAGATTGATTTCAAACATAGAAACAAAATTATCATAAAAATGGAGGACAAGCAGTGGATGAGGGATCAGAGTGATGGCAAATGGTGTGAATATGGTGGTTGTATGAACTTGGACATCAATTTTAAGACCAGTATTTACTTTGTGGTTCTTTGCTTGGATAGGCAATAATGACTTCATCCTCTTTGAGATGGCTTGAGAATGCTTTATGATGTACAAAGAGAAGACACTATAGATGTTGTTTTGTATTTGTATACCACATATTTCATTTTCATTACTTGGTCTTATCATCAAAGTATATTGTTCATTATGACAAACAGAGTGAAGATGGAGGGTTTACTGAGTAGTTGTGATAATGCATAGTGGAGTGTGGAATGGGTAATAGTGGTTATGCATCATGTTTTCCAAGTTTTTAGTAAATTAAAAATATTTGTACCAGTTTTACCTCAATTTACTCTTGCTTTGAATTATAATGCATGTTGAAGTGTAAACTATGTAGAACAGGAACAAATGTCTGCAAAATCATGATGTAGGCTACTGAAATTTGAAGATGACGTGGAGCAAGGTTGAGAACTGATGGATATCTAGGAGAGAGTTGATGAATGTTGATCTTATGATATTCCTTATGTCTCTCTCTCTCTCAACCCCAAACCCGTTGGTTTGCATGTCCTCATGCAAACTTTCATTAGCACACAAGATTTCTGCAAGCTGAAAGTGGACTATGTGGAATCAGTGCATGTTGACTGAAGGAGAGAAATGAAGTATGGCAGAGCTGAGAGCTACTGAAAAATATCCTGCAAAAATTATCCTCAAAAAAGATTTAAATTTTGGTATTGTTGGTACAGGAACCTACTGGTTCCTATACCAGCAGTACCGAAACCTACTGGTTCCTATACCAACAGTACCAGAACAAAAAAATCTAAAAGAACTAAACCGATACTATTATTATGAGAGAATAAATATACATTGATGCCATGCCTAAAGAAACAACCAAAAATTAAACTTTATTCATGCTTGTAAATTCAGAAATGAAATCTATTTTAAAATATTACAAGCATAAAGGAAATTTCTAAATTACTTATTACATATGATTTCATCAATCATTAACAATTGTATGCTCAAGAAACCATGTAAATTATGATGGGGGATTTTTCCTCTTATCCTTAAACAAGAGAACATGAGGAGACACATGGTCTTTAATAAATGAGAAACTGATAGGAAACCAGTCATCCCTATTTAGTTTCTCAAAGAATCTATGTCATTCAAGTGAAATTGATAAAGTTCACATTTGAGTTCATTAGACTCCTACACTTATGGGTCCCACCTCTATGACAACGACATCCTAGGTATGACTAACAGGGTCCTAAGACCATCTTACGGACATTATCAAATGGAAATTAGTTGAGGTTTATTATCCTTTTGTTCAACCATGCATGCGTATTCTTAACGATTTACATAAGTATATTATTCATACGGACAAATATAGATTAGGCATAATGAAAGACATCAAAATCAGAACCCATTGCCAACAAACCTGTTCAATACTCCGATGGGGTAATTTTGACATTTAAGAAATATACTTCCCAGGCAGAATGCCCCATTGCCCATAAGCCTATTCAGTACCCTGATGGGTTTGCCTAGTTATACCACAAGCTAGTACCTGCTGCCAGCAGAACTGTTCAGTATCCCGACGGGTTAGCCTCTTACACCCATTTTCCATCACCAACTCTTGTCCCAATATTTACCCTTAAGATAGAATTTATAGATTACTTTCGCATGGGTGAATGGGGGAGCATCTTTGAAAACCTTTTTACAAGATGGGATGGTATTGAGTTGGAATATATTTTATAGATTGCCCATAAAAGATTCTCAGTATGAAAAATAGACTTATGTATCGAGATTAGTCGAAAGACATATCATGGTCAAACTTACTTAATGTGTGGTGGATGAGGCCATGAGAGAATGACCTAAATGTGCCTCTGGTCCCCAAGTTCATCTTCTCCATATAAGATTGTGTTCCCTCACAAGTAGAAGTTTCATTCACTCCTGCTACTATATGATAAGAATGCTTGAATAACAAGTTCTGATATGAAACTAGGATGTACAAGTTATCTATGGGCATCATTATGCAGACCTTAAAGATTTTGTAAATCCCCATAATATTTTAAAAATTAGGCTTATGAGCAACTGTTATTATTAATAGTCAAAAATCTGTATGTAGTAAGAAGAAGAAATATCTTAAGTTGTTTTGGTTTTTGATGTTAGATCACCAATATTATCTTCATCTCATTTCATTTATTTGAAAAGAAACACAGAAATATGTTGCATTTATTTAGAACTAGGTTAACTAACATGCAACTTTTACTCTATCCTATCTAAGAACAAGAAATTAAATTTCACGTGTAAGAATATTTCCAATGTAACCATGTGCATGACAGGTGTAGAAATACATTCATACTCGAATACGAAGAACCCACTTCTTTGATGATAATGTGGAGAGTTGTTGAAGAATAGAGTGGTGTTTCAATCTTGTTGTCATGTAGAACCAATGTTCAATGTAATGTTGATGTTCTTGGTTCACTTCCTCATTTAGACCACTGTACATGTCTCCCTCTACCATGCCACGCAAATCATCTTCTTTTGGATGGTTTGTCTTTTCGATACATACTGGATCTGGTGATATGCATGTCAAGAACTCCTCGATCTTAGGTTCTAGCAGTTTCTCTCCATTGAATGATTCTTCAGTCTCCTCTATAGGTTGGAAAGGGTGATCAAAGGAGGCTTCTTGATCGTCTTGTGGATGTAGCTTATGGAAATCTCTTTTTTATATCACTTCTGGAGAGGAAGATAGGTTCCTGACTACTGTCAATATTTGTTATTTTTGCGAGGCAGAGATTGAGATCCCAGCTATTGCTAAGATGGAGAGAGTTCTTCCAAACTCTTGATCATCTTTGAGTCCTTGTTGCTGGTTTATGGGTCCTTTTTCACACATGGATTAGTGTAGAGGAGGGGTTCTTACAGTGCCCAAATTATTATTTTTTAAATCGTAAGGAAATAAAAAGAAGCAAACTAAAAGAAACTGTAAGAAAACCAATTATATACTTGAATCACCACCGTGCTACTAGGATCTTGTTGTCACCAAGTTATCTGTTCACACAAGTTAGCTTCTTTTCTCATATATATAAAAAATGGGTAATTCTAATAAAACACAAATTCTAACTACTAAAAGGAAGAGGACAACCTAATTTTGGAGTAACCCCACTAAAGTGGATTCATGGCCTCTTCCCTTGCATCTTACTATCTTCTCTCCACACTTCGGTCATCCTTAAAATCACACCACACTTGCATGAAAAGAAACACACTAGCATTAAAAGAAACACTCTTACATGAAAGGAACACTCAAGGCTTTGGAGAAATAAAAGCGACCTACCTATGCTCTAATCCCTTTAGCACCTCCCCAACAATGATGCCAAAATGTTGGGGCTAGATATATGCACTATTAATTCGCACATTTAATTATCAACTGGGGCTCGTAAGCTTCGAGGTGCAGGCACAGGAAATGTAGGATCAGAGCCTAGTCTAGCCTAATCTAAAGCCGACAAAACAATATTCAAACCCACACTACAACAAATTAACACTAAGGATTCATCACTGGGACATAGGAATACTTAGTGCTATAAAGGCTTAGATCACAGTCTTTCATGCACTCATGGTGATGTTCACATGATTAATCTTAAGTAGCATACTTAGGTTTTCTGTCCTTCAATGATTATTTATGTAGCATATCCACACTTAAATTCAATAAAATAAAGAAGAAAACGAAAATGAATTCAAATGAAAAGAAATAAACTAATGGGAAAGCCAAATCACAATGAAATAAAACTAATAATGACCAATAAGCAAAATTAATCTAAAATCAGATCTCAAGAATAATTCTTCAAATGGTTACAAGTGTCAACAATAAGAGTGGACTCTACATGAAAATGCATAAATGAATAATGAATATCCGGTTAATGACAAGATTGGCCAATGAGAAATGTACTCTTTTATGTTCACTTAAATTAAGGATTTGACAATTTCTCACAAATAGTAAAAAATTAGAGTGTAAGAAGATGGTGTTTATTTCTGCAATTAAAGACTATGTGCATATAGTGATTCTTTGTAAATCAAACAATCTCTTAAAATAGAAAGAAGCATAAAAATAGATGAAAGAATGGACTGAAAGTGATTTTGATTCTCCATGGTTTGGATGGCTGACTTAGAGGCAAAGGTCTCTCATAAAGAATCAATGATGGGTGAGGTGAAATATCTTCGTCAATCAATATCTAAATTTCAAATCTGATCTGATTATATTTAACTGACAAGGGATATATATATTTTATTAATAAAAATGTTGATGGATATGGGATAGATCATATAAATGTGGTGGAAGAGTATGGTCATAATCAATTCACACAAGAGGAATGAGGGTGCAAATATATGGATGAATGTATTTTTAATTTCTTTTCGTGTGTAAACAAAACTCAACTACCATAATCAAATTGAGTGTGAGAAATATGAATACAAGCATGGAGTGGCTATATTAATAATTGTGAGTGCATGAAACATGGAATTCAATCAAGGTGCATAAACATAACAAATGAAAGTACAAAGGATAATGTGAATTGCATGCCAATAAAGAATCACTCTTGAGTTTTTAATAACATTGAATTCATAAAAATAAATCAAATAAACGAGTGGAAATGAAGCCACAGATAAGAAAACTAGAAATACAATTATATTCTATTCTACTAAACAAGTTAAAGCATGGAAACACTTACCCATACTGAGGGGCCCTTCCTAGATGGTCAGTGATGCCTGAGAAGATCAGATCAAGCCAAGGAGATGCATAATAGATCAACAAAAATCATCTTTTCATCTAGTCATGGAACTCTATTTTTACATGGAAACCAACTCCTTAAAGCTTTATCACAAGAACAAACCTCTCCTTTACAAAATCTTCATGAAACTAATGGCTCTTTCGCATAGCCCTATGAGGCTTATTTATACATGAATAATCATTGAGGAGTGGATGGGACCAAATCCCAATGCTTAGATTTCAAATATTACATTTTTAGATAAAATCCTCAAAAATCTAGGTTTTATTACACTTTGGGAAGATTCGAGTTAGTCACCCACCCATATATTCCAAACCAATTCTAATTTTGAAAAATGGTCCGCATTTACTCAATTTGACATATTCTAGACAAAACCCATTTCGTAGAATTTCTAGATCTTATGCCATCTGCACGAAAATCGAGGCACAAATTGGCAGTTTGAGTTTTTCAATAATTTTAGCAGAATCATTCCCCCTGAGTTGGATGTCCACACATGTGAGATCGGTGAATTCTGCCTCATGTGTTCACATGTAAACCTGGCTCTAGACAAAACCCATGTACTTGATTTTTCTCTAGAAGCTTTCCAAAATTTTGAATTATTTCTAGTACCAGATTAACACAGTTGGTACTGGATTAGAACAGTTAGTACCAGATTAGAACAATTAGTACTAGAATCTTGTAGCTAGGGGTTTACTACCAGATGAGCAAATTCATGACTATGGGTACTGGACCAACGCAATGGTGGTACTGGATGGAGCTAGTACCAGAATAGGCACAATCTGGTACCAGATGAAGCTGGTACTGGAAGAGGCAGAGAGATGGTACCAGATGAACACAAAGGTATTACTGGATCACTACAGAGTATTGGATGACATGGAGTGTGGGTACCGAATGACTTTCCTGGCGTCGGTTGACTATACAACCTTCTGGTACCAGATGACTTGGAGTATCAGATGACTTGCAATGCGGGTACCAGAACAGGAACAATACAGGTACCGGAACATGGACAGTGCATATACCAGACATTAACAGTACAAAACATGTTGCTTGGACATAAAAACATAGGATTAAATCATCATCAACAAAACTGTTGTATAATCATCCTTTTAATCAGTAGAAATATAGAAAATTATGTATTAATCACATAGGATGAATAACAAGAGATAATAGAGGTTTATGGTGTAATTAGCGATATATTATTGACGAAATGCAAGGAGAAAATTTAATGATGAGTGTATTTGTATGGCAGAAAATATGACAAAGATTGAGCTCAACAAACAGAAAAATGCACTAGAGTGCATGATGCATATGATGAATTTAAAATGCATATGCATTAGTAAGAATGTGGGCAGTGAATGTTTGGTGGATATGGATGTGAATTTGTACATATGTATATGCTTAGATATGCATATGGCATTCTTGTGGACTTATAATAGTCTATTATTATGCAACAATGATGTTATCTTAATTGATTATCACTAATTATGGATCAAGTATTCAAGAAAAATGATATATAGATGGTTGAATATGTGGATGTTTTTGTTTTTTATGACTTCCATCTATGTGAAAACCCATTAGGGTGGTAGAAATAGTGTTCAAAAGGAAGGAGGAGGAGGAAGCATGTAACTTTCTGCAAATACTAGTTGATCAGGTAGCATCGAGTATGTTGATAAAAACCATGCAGGTATGCATTTGATTACTTCCAATGTTGAAGGGAATTGAGGTAACAATTTCCTCAGCTAAATTTTCAAGATTTAAATTGATATGTAATGTCTAAATGCCTAGAGTATGGAAATGTTGTTGATGCTAGAATGCATTTAGATAAAATGTTCCTTTCATATTTTGTTATGATTGGTTATGATATCATAACCAGGTCAATTCAGGAGACAAAATCCTATTATAACGATGAATAACCATAGAAATAGTCATGTGTGAGACCATGAGATGGTTGGATATGGAAGGGATATAACGTTATGTGAGTGTTCAATGGTTTTCCCTGTATAGCTACTTTTTGGACTGCATCCTCTTTGCTAAAACTGAAGATCACTTATGAGTTATGTTCCCTTGTGTTGTGTATGGGTTGAAGAGGAGGGTATTCGAATATTTGAGAAATATTGGGAAGAGTTTGGATGATGTGTTGAGGCATTGACCAGACCTTCTAACTCACCAGGTTGGAGTGATGACATAGTTATGTGATATTATGTAGTCAATGCAGGGATTCATTGTGTAGATGTGGCCATGGGTATTATGACATCGATTGTTATCTAATTGATAATTGTTTGTTGTATTAGGAAAAACTTGTGGTTCTAAAAATGCATAGGGAATGATAGTGAAATTATATTTAATATGAATACTAGCTGAAGGTGATTGAAATGTTGTTTGTCACAATTCTGAGATCACCTTTTGGAGCTATTGAAAATGTTACAAGTGGTATTAAAGGAATTAGTTAATGCATGTATAGATTATATCACATATAAATGATTATGCTAACAACTACAATGATACGAGTATTTCTAACTCATGAAGTTGAAAACACTTCAAGTGTTGTTAGATATTGCGACAATAAAGTTGCAGGATAAAGTAGTTACATAATGATGAATTATGGAAAATCTCTCTTAGGGGAACAAAGTAATAAAAATATTTATGGATAGAAGAAACAAAATATTGGTTGATAATACATGTGTAGAGAATGATGGGTTCATTCCATTCAATAGTTAAATTCCATTTGATGTCAAGAATGGGTGGAAATAATTGAAATTTAGTTGTAAACAATTTAGAGATCACTTGTTGTCATTGTACATGAGTTACTGACAACATGTTTTCCTAGATGTAAGATGAGGAAAATTTCAAGTGGAGTGGTCTTGGATATGGAAATAATGTATGCCCATAAGGAAGATTGATATATTTTTTTGCAAGAGAAAAATGTTATGAGTAGAATATCATGTCTCAAAACTTTATTTTTTCGTATAAAATAGATTGGAAATTGGAATTTAAAAATCATTGACAATATATTTAGCTGTGAGTAAATTGAGTAAATTATAGGTAGAATGGTATTGGATATGGTAGGGATGCAAGCCCATAAGGAAGACTAATATATACAGCTGCAAGAGTCAAACATTATGAGCAGAAACCTCATGCCTGGGGAATTTTATTTTCCTGTATAAAACAAGATTTGAAAAATTATAATTAAGAATTGTTATGATATGATAACAATTGGTTTGGATGAGTGAAGGTTGATAAAATTGCAGGAATAATGGTCTCAGTTATTACATTGTTTTAATCCATATTAAATATTGATATCTACTCCTATAAGAGACAAATGAATGAGACCTTTTATGATTGAAAATTATTATAATGATATCTCATGATGACTATATGTGTTTAATATATATGATATGTTGGTTATTGAAATTGGAAGCTCGATAATAAGAGTACCAAAAGGAAATCAAGCTCAATGACATGGCATGGAACACTGAAAGTCTAGTGGGATTGTTGTAACTGGAGTTCTTCAAGTGGAAACTCTAAAACTTCTTGGTCGAGTCCATTGAATCCTTGAAGAGAAGTGGTAAAACTAAAGGACTGAAAATCAAAGAAGGGGGTACACTTCCTATGCTGTGCAAGATGATAAGGAAGGAGATTTTGTTGGTTGGAATTACAGTTAGAAATATAAAGTGTGCAGATTATTATGCATGTTTTGGGTTGGACTTCCTATGTATGCATGTTTTTAGGCCGGAGTGCCTATGTAAACTAACATTGGATGAATTGTCTATGTTGACTATGATCTTTTGAGCCTAGTTTTATGATATTAAGAACACCAGAATAATGTTGTGCAATGAGAATAGTGTCAAAATAAGGGGAGAGGAATGTAACACCCTTGTTTTAATCCATATGACTAGAATGTATTCTATAAATGTTACTTAGGTTGGTGAGTTGGTAAAGTTGATAAGGGATCGAAGTGCCTAGGAAATGTAATAACTCTATATATATTAATAAAATACATCATTGGTTGTAGGAAGGACAAGGACAAAAGAGATAGGGGATATGATTCCACGAGAGAGGGGATAAAGGTGATAAGTCTTTTTATTACATTTTATTTACCCATATTGGTTTTAATTGAGAAAAGTAGTTAAATGAGCTTCTTGGGGGGGAGACCATGTGGTTCTTAATTTCATATAATTATATAGACATCCCTTCTGGGTTATTTTGAGAGTTCTTCTCCATTCACAGTTACATTCTTTCCTGGTTCTTCTTCATTCACTCTTGTTAATTTGTGTGATCTTGGTTTGGGAACGGAAACGAATGTCTGGAGGTAGTGAGACATTTCTAGGTGCATGTAATAAATTTATTAAAGGGGCATGTGTGACAACTTAGCTTTATGAGCTCATATCTTGAGATCCAGGCGACGAAGTGATTTCCATGGTACATTGAAGATCACACCAAAAGTGATTTCCATGGATAAAAAGTTAATTATAATTCTCATAAAATTAAAACAAAATCCTCCTATTTTAAATGGGAAATTATTTGAATTGTGAAAATAAAAGTTTATTTATAAACTTTTATTAAAAAAGAAAGGGGATCCATTTTCAATATGCATATATTAATGATGCAAGTTCATTAATGAGGACTTAATTAGGAATTAATTAAAGGTAAGTTTTCAAGAAGAAACGTGTACTAGAAATTCATGAAAGAAGAAACCCTAACTACTCAAGTAGTTAGAAAATCTAATATTAAAGACAAAAGAGAGGCTTTATCAAGGGTTAGAAGAATCACAATTTTCAAAGGAGCAGGGAAGAATATCAGAGGAAGAATAAGGCACAACCATGAATGTACAACCAAGATTCTCATCAATGAAGAGAGATATCCATCTTCAACACTCTTTCTCTTCTACTACACCATTTCTGATAGCTTTATGCTTGAATTCTAAGTTGGGCACAAGGATGAGATCTTGAGTGTTCTTATTGCATTCTTCAAAATAATTTTCTTGCATGATCATAGAGTATTTGCAACCACATACATGGCTATTAAATATTTTGTAATGGATCAAAATGTTTATGAATAAAACCCACAAAGAATTGTTTCGGGGTTGATCTTAATTGTATCCTGTAACTTTGAGTTTTTGCTATAAGATATTTTAGGTTGACCTATCAAATTATATGTCTTACTAATAGAAGTACTTTGTTAAAATTGTTTCAGATGATCAAATCATTCTCTCTTATTTCTTGTGAAGAAGCTATGGGTGTATTTATATGTTATTAAGAAGGTTGTGTATGTGATGTCGATTACAATCAAATTCTCTTTTTGAATCACTTGTTTAATCTTTCCTTATTATAAAAAAAAAAATTGTCTTCTCACAAAGATCATATTAGGTTATTGAAAACCCGTTTTATTTCATAATCGCAAGTAATAAAGTTATAGGGTTTTTTGTGTAGCACTCTCCTAATCCAAGATATTCAAGATATATCTTTTAGTCAAAGAGGAGAACCACCTCTTTAAAAACCTAGGGGAATTCATATCATTGTGAGGTTACCATTTCAGTCTTAACAGATTTAGATGTCAACAAGAACTCAATAAGATATCAAATCATAATTCCAAGAAGGTAGGATACCCATTCTATTTATTCTTCTTCTTTGATTATTATAGATCATCCATCTTTGACCAAATCAAACCCTTACTTTATTAAAATATATGTTTTTATTGTATTTAATATCTCTTTAGGATTTGATACATTGAATCCCCTTTTCTTTGTTGACTATATCATATGGGAGTCATGTGGGATAATGAGTCATCAATTGGAGGGGGACATTATAACAGACTGATGGGGAATGCAAGGTTGTAGGTTGGAATTTTTGTTGGAGTTTGGTACCTTGGCTAGATAATACCTACATTGTTTGGGAGACCATAGCTAGCTTTAGATAGGATTTTTACTTGGTGGAGTCATATGCCCTGATTAGGGGTGACCTACTACTAAGAGAGTTGGAGAAATAAAGTCTATGGTTGGGAGGAACGTCTAAGGTATGAAGCCAATAATTGTTTTCATTAAAGATAAGTGTCATGTTTATATGTGTTTGTTTTTTTTACATTACCTATTGATGTGCTAATTGTTGTAATGTGATAAAATCTCTCTGTATGTATACATGTCAGTATTATTAATGTGTTATGCATAATTCTTCATGTAAATTTGTATGATGGAGAAATTTCAATTATATGGTATCAAAGTTTGGTTGTGATTATGGTGAATTCAAAGAAAATTGTTAAATTTCCCAGCACCCCACAATCCCAGCAGGCACCAAGGTGGTTAGGTACATTACATCACCCCTCTATCATTCTGGAATGTAACACCCCATCTTTAATCCCTATGACTAGAATGTATTATATAAATGTAACTTAGGTTGGTGATCCGTTAAAGTTGAAAAGGATCCGAAGTGGCTAGGAAATGTAATACTTCTATATATTAATAAAATACATTGTTGGCTACAAGACGAACAAGAACAAAGAGATAAGGGGGTTCTAATTCCAAGAGAGAGGGAGACAAAAGGGGTAAGTCTTTTTATTATATTTTATTTACCCATATTGGTTTTGATTGAGAAACGTGGTTACATGAGCTTCCTGTGGGGAAGGCCATGCGGTTCTTGATTTCATGTAATTATATAAACATCCCTTGTGGGTTGTTTTGGGGGCTCTTCTCCATTCACTCTTACCGTATTTCATTGGGTTCTTATTCATTTACTCTTTCTAATTCATGTTCTCTTGGTTTGGGTATGGAAACAAATGGTTGGAGGTAGTGATCCATTTCTAGATGGATATAGGAAATTACTGATCATTCCATGAATGAATGGATGCCTATGTATATGATATTGATGGAAGTTCAGAGAGAAATATCCAGGATTAATAATCCTTGGAGTTTCTAGCATGGATATTTCCTGACCAGTAACACTAGTGCCATTGAGAGAAATGGGACAACCTGAGGGATGCATGGCAACAAAAGGGGTTCATTTATTTGTGTCGTGCAGGATGGAGGGGAAAGGAAGATAGAAATTAGGAGAGTTATGTGGTTGCAAAAACATGTGATCCTGTTATATAACTGGTATGCTTTTAGATTTATCCTATGACTCATCCTTGTGGATTCATAGCCCTAGCTTGGAGGTGACATTATTGTTGAGAGTGACTGAAAAAAAATGTCTATCGTTGGGAAGAATGTCCTTGGTCTGCAACCAATTGGTGAATGTTTACTTGAAAAGATGAGTTCTCTCTGTTTTTTTGTATAATGTATATTTCAATGTGTATTAGTATTATCTTTCAGATATGTATCGATAATGTGCCTGCTTGTTGGTTATTTGTGTGCATGCCATTATTAAGCATTATTTTATGATGTAGAATGAATATTGATTACTATATGAGTGGATATTGCATTCTTTCATGCTTGATTTCAAATTAATTATTATCATATTTCAAAATCAGTTTTGAAGTGTGAGTTGGAGTAGCATAGCCAACCTCTAAGTGGATCAGTAGATTACAGATTAGTATCAGAGCTTCTAGTTCAAAAGTTGAACTGGTATGGAACAACATGAGTGTGAATTGGATATAATGGTTATCATAGAGTTGTTTGGTATGAATTTTGGGAAATACGATGAAAATTTTGAGAAACAAATACCCAAATTCGTGAACATATTTGAGTTTTAATGAAATAATATTGTCTAAGAAGTTAAATGGAATCGACCTGTAGAGTTGTAGTGTTAAATTCAACCTAGAAGATTGAAAATTTGTATTTTAATGGCTGATGTACTGTTGGGAAGAGTTTGATTAATCGACTATCAAGATCATGTTCGATCTTGAGATCAACAACCATATTCATCCTTGAAAAAAATTAAAAATAATTGATAAAGTTTCAAAGTTTGACAAAGTTATGAGATCAACGACCGAGAATAATTTTGGAGGTTTGGAAAAGAAGGAAGATCAATGATTCGTATTCATTTTTGGATATTTTGGAACCCAGAGAAAATTAATGTTGGGAGATCAACAACCCAGATTCACCTGGGTTTTGGCCGAAATTGCTTAAGTGTTGAAAATCATCGATGGTCAATGGATCAGGGATCACTGAGTTTGGAGAAGTGTTGAAGTTCATCCAAATGGAATCTTAGATTTGTTGATTAATTTGGTTGGTTTTCATTGATGTCAACCCTTGAAGAAAGACTGGTAGTGAATTTCGATAGCACAAAGGTTTGGGCAATGACCCAAGTTTGTTTGATGGATAATGGTATGAGTTTTTATATATTTGTAGGTAAAACTATTCTATATGGATAGTACATGTCATTCCATTTTCAATGGCATGTGGAACGTCACATAACTCCTCACGGTTAGAGACTTATGGCCATGTGAAGTTGGATAACCCTCATGAGTCATCTAGAAGCCCCAAAAGGTCAAAGTAGTCAATTTTTATGCAAAGAAGAAATTATTTAAATAAATAAAGTGAAGTGATGAGTGTACTATAAGTCAAAGAGGATGAGAAAAAATTATTTAAATAATAAATTTAATGGAGAACTTACTAATTATGGAAAGTGGATAAGTTAAGTGGACAAGTGGTTATAAGTGGGTTAACCCTAAAATAAGGAAAGTGGGTTAAGATGGTTAAAAGGTAACCCCTTGAGGATTCTACATGAAATTATAAGTAAGAGGAAATGATCTCTCAATTAAAGACACTTGAATATCATTGAATATCTATTTTTTGTGAAAGGTTATTTGGGCAGGTATCATTGATAGAGAAAAATTGTAGCAGAACAAGTGTAGCACGAAAAGTGTGGTAGAAAAAGTACAGCAAGAAAAGTGTGGAAGAAAAAGTGCGGCAGGAAAAGTATGGCAGAAAAAGTATAGAAGGAAAAGTGCAGAAAAAAAAGTGTGACAGAAAAATTACGGCAGAAAAAGTGCGATAGAAAAATCGTTGCCAAAAAAGTGTGGCAGAAGAATCACGGAAGAAAAAGTGCGGCAGAAAAATCGTGGCAATAACATGGTTGGGGTCTATTTATGAGAGATATGGCACATCTTGTTTGAGGTATGTTTTATGAGTTAGGGTTTATCTCTTGAGATAGTATTGGATGTTCAGTATTGCTGAATATAGCAAATTTGTTGAGGGATACAGTTGATATTTTGTTGTTGGTATATGGCATATGGGTATTTGTATTTTGGTTGTGATGTGTTATTGAAGTTGTTCGTTTAGCTTGAGGCTACATAATAGTGAGGTTGTCGCACATGGTTTGATGTAATATTTTATGGTATTTGGTTTATGGATTGAGTTATGATTTTTTTATGGTTATATTGGTGTATATATTTGGTATATGGTTGATGTACATGTTGATTACATGGTTGAGACAAGAAGTTGATCAGTTGGCACATACATGAGGTGTATAGTTGATGATTTTTGTGCATCTTGATGAGTCAAGGTTGATGCATGGTACATGTTGGTTCAGGTTATTGGTACAGGTTTTTTGGTGCAGGTCGATTGGTAAATGTTGTTACAGGTTATTGGTATAGGTTGACAGTGACAGGTTGACAGTGGTAGTGGTTGATTCAGTGACAGTGACAGGTTGTCTACATTTGCCTTTTATATTTCAAGGCGATTGGACAGGGCAAGGATAGGTAGTTGTAGCCACCTTCTAGTTGTAGCTGGAGAACTTAAGGGCTTGTAGCCTCCTTCTAGTTACAGCCAGAGAATTGGGGAGTTTGGGATTCTGTCAGGTTGTAGCCTGAGAAACTAGGGGGTTGGAGCCTCCTTCCAGTTGTAGTTGGAAAACAAAGGAATTTGGTGCTTCCAATGAATGTAATTCTTCAATACATATAAGAAAAATCATTTTGTGGTTTTCTCCCGCTTTGGGTTTTCACGTAAAAAAACTGGTGTACTATGTATGTGTATGATTTGTCATTTGTTCAAAGTTTATTTACTCTACAATTATTGGATGATAATGCTACCCTGATATAACACTTGCATTATATGGTTTAAAATGATTGAATTTCTCTATTACTAATTTACCCCCCCTCTCAGTAATCCAACAAGATCATTGATGGTCAATGTTCAAGGATTGGCGAGTTTGGCGAAGTGTTGAAGTTTTCCAAAAAAGGTCATCGATGGTCGATGGTTAGGGATCGACAAGTTTTTGGTTAAGTTTTGAAGTTCAACCAAATGAAATCGATGATCATTGATGGCCGAGTAGTTTTGAATCAACAGAATAGGGCGAATTTTTCATTCATCCAAAGGACATCTTTGAATGTGTATGATCAAATTTCGATTGCACAAAGGTTTGGGTAATGGACCCAAGTTTGTTTGATGGATAATGGTATGAGTTTTGATATATTTGTAGGTAAGACTATTCTATATGGATAGTACATGTCATTCCATTTCCATTGGTATGTGGAACGTTACATAATTCCTCATGGTTAGATAGTTATGGCCATGTGAAGTTGGAGAACCTTCATGACTCATCTAGAAGCCTGAAAAGGTCAAAGTAGTCAATTTTTTTGCAAAGATGAAATTATTTAAATAAACAAAGTGAAGTGATGAGTTTACTATAAGTCAAAGAGGATGCAAAATAAATTATTTAAATAATAAATTTAATGGAGAACTTACTAAAAGGTTATTATTGAATATCTATTTTTTGTGAAATGTTATTTGGGCAGGTATTATTGATAGAGAAAAATTGCTGCAGAAAAAGTGTGGCACGAAAAGTGCGGCAGAGAAAGTACGGCAAAAAAAGTGTGGCAGAAAAAGTATGGAAGGAAAAGTGTGGAAGAAAAAGTGCAGCAAAAAAATCATGGTAGAAAAAGTGTTGTAGAAAAATCAAGGCCGAAAAAGTGCGGCAGAAGAATCATGGAAAAAAAATTGTGGCAGAAAAATCGTTGCAATAACATGGTTGGCGTCTATTTATGAGAGATATGGCACATCGTGTTTGAGGTATGTTTTATGCGCTAGGGTTTAGATATTTAGATGGTATTGGATGTTCAGTATTGCTGAATATATCAGATTTGTTAAGGGATATAGTTGGTATTTTGTTGTTGGTATTTGGCATATGGGTATTGGTATTTTGGTTGTGATGTGTTGTTGAAGTTGTTGGTTTAGCTTGAGGCTACATAACAGTGAGGTTTTTGCACATGGTTTGATGTAAGGGTTTATGGTATTTGGTTTGTGGATAGAGTGATGAAATTTTGATGGTTATATTAGTGTATGTCTTTGGTATATGGTTGAGGTATATGTTGAGTACATGGTTGAGACAAGTAGTTGATAAGTTGGCACATACATGAGGTGTATAGTTGATGCATTGGCACATACATGAGGTGTATAGTTGACTATTTTGGTACCTCTTGATGAGTCAAGGTTGATGCATGGTACATGTTGGTTCATGTTATTGGTACAGGTTGTTTGGTGCAGGTCGATTGGTACAGGTTGTTACAAGTTATTGGTATAGGTTGACAATGATAGGTTGAAAATGGCAGTGGTTGATTACTATGCAGTGGAATTATAATATTCTATTACTATGCAACAATGACATGTTAATTGATTATGATTAATTATGGATTAAGTATTCAAGAAAAATGATATACAGATGGTTGAATATGTGGATGTTGTTGTTTTTTATGACTTCCATCTATGTGAAAACCTGTAACATCCCACTCTTGCATGTACTAATAAAACTTATTCCTTGAGGACACTTGCTCGCAAGTGATCTGAATTATTATACTTTTGGGCATTTGATTTATCATTATGAGGCATTATGAATTAATGACATGTTATTTGGCTGCATTGACATAGACAGGTGTTATTGACTCAGTTTTCCTAAGTGTTCAGGAGTTTGGACCTCAAGGATGCAGAGGCATCGATGGAACCCCTTGGACTTTGGATTGAGTCAGGGAGTGGACTATTGGGGTTTTATTGTTGTATATATGACATTTTTGCATCTGATTAGATGATATGATTATGGATATATTTTTGACATGATTCATTGATGATGTAGGCTGATGATAGCTTGTCGACCATACTCACATGTTGATTAGAGGGGTCATGCATGACTACCAGAGACGTTGAGGGAGAGGGGTGGATAGCATCCCTGCCAAAAAATACTAGCACTCCTGCTGTGGCTCGAACTGTAGGTGAACGATTACCTAGTTTGAGAAGACCCACGATGCCATGAGGGCTGACTGCAATAGTCGCTCACAATGATTGTAAGGGGCACAAAATAAGGCATGGGCCTTATTCCTTAGAGGCCCTTAGTCTCGCACAAGATCACTTGGCGGAGTATTGACTCCAAGTTTTTTTTATGTCTACCAAGTCAGTCAAGAGGCAAGTGGCACCCTTGGAGCATGTAGTGTGTCCTAAAGGGAACGTCACATAAGAAAAATTGAAAGAGGCGAGTGGCACCCTTGGAGCACGTAGTGTGTCTTGAAGGGCACATCATGTAAGGGAAACATATTGAGGTGAGTGGCACCCTTGGAGCACCTAGTGCATCCTTAAGGGAACATCGCATTGTTAATTAATAAATGGAGAAACCTAGATGGCCTTAGGATGAGTAACATGATAAGAAAGATTTAAAATATTTCCCCTAATAAAATGCCACCCAGCCTAGGAAAATAAAGTCTAGGTCTAAGTGTTACTTGTGATACAATTTTTTATCTATTTATATAAAAATAAAAATAAAAATAAATAAATAATAATGATAATCATCATTAATCATGTGACGAGAAGGGGGTAAGTAATTCATTTAATTTATAAAAATCTTTTGGGGGATTAAATTTAAAAAAGGAAAAAGGGGAAATAATTGTTTTGTCACTTGTTCTAATTAAAATTTATTAATTAAAAAGGAAAAAGGGAAAAAGTTAATTTTCTACACCTGCCAATTTGAGTTTTAAAGGAAAAGGGAAAGAGGGAAATTTAAAAGAATTAGGAAACTAGGAAAAAATGGGAAACATAAGGAAAAAGCAAAAAGTTTAACTTAGTAAGGTATATAGCATTTATGAACTTTATAAATTAAACTCAACTAGTAAATTAGTAAGGGGGAAAGTCATTAAAACTTATAAGGAAATATGGGGACACCTAGGATCGATTCTAGGAGTGCTTTTAGGTGGGTGAGGGAAATAGGAGTAATTAATTAATTAATGAAATTAAATTATAGTGCAATGAAGGGGATGGGTGACACATCTACGGGGAGGATTTTATGAATTAAATTGTTGAAAAATAAATGGAGGGAGGAGAAGGATGATGGATCTCTTTGGTTATGTGTAACATTATGCTATAGAATTTTAGACTTGACTAACTTAGCTTGTGGGAGTTGGGATACCTAGCTCGGTGAGGAGTGGTAGCTCGACCTTGCGAGGCGAGCTGGGAGCTAGTTGATTCTTTGTTTAGTGTGTGTGGCCCCTTTGCGGCTCAGGGGACGAAGGGGGGAGAGGAGTACCCCTAGCGTTGGCTGGGAGGTATCGGTGAAGCCTCATCGATCGACAAGCGAGAGCTGCATGGAGCGTGCAGCACAACAACTCAGAGTGGGCGACTTGGGCTATGGCACACTTCCTTTATTTCTGCATGGTAGATTATTAGTATACTTTACGCTTTTAGTTCTGTATATTTAATTGGGTAAAGAAAATGATTGACCTAGCATTTTAATTGATAATTGAATCTCCCCCATAGCTTTAAGATCGTTATTGATTGATTCCCTTGGATTTTGATCCCTACATGTCATGACCGTCCTATGGTTTTATTGATTTTGTGGTGAGTTTTCGCTTCTTACTTCGCCCTCGTCCCTATCTCATCAGTTCTCTCCTAGGTAGTCGGCCAGGAGCCGGATCGAAGGTCATCACTTAGGTGTTAATAGACCTATAGATCCTAATGCCCTACCTTTCTATGCAATGATGATGAGCGACAGATGTTTCTGCCCAGACGTCTACCCATGTTGGTTGTTCCTGATCGATTGATTGTCTTGCACCTTTGCGATTGAGTACTTCTGCGATTGTTTATCCCTTCCTTCCTTGATCTGCTTATTACCCTCAGTGTTTGATGAAATGATCGGTGTGTTTTTAATGAAATGTCGTCTACGTTTTAATGCCTTTCCCAACAAAATTACTATATGGTTTTTACACATCTAGTCTTCCTTTTTCTTTGCGATTTTACCCTCGCACTTTAATATTCTTGATGAATTTATTTTGCGTAACTGCCCACTCGAATGACAGTTTATAAATTACTCTAGACTGCGTCTTATTCTTTTTAACTCTATGTTTGAAAAGTTGCTTGTCTTCAAATTACCCTTTGTAAAGTCACTGATTACCCTTGTTTTATTGACTGCATTGGGACAATTTTTCTTATTGTAGATAGTAAACTTTGGGACAATTTTTTTTTATATGGTTCTAGACAATCATGGCTTATATTTAATAGATTAGTACCAACAAAATCATTGTTATCTGTGTATTTGTTAGCATTGTGTGTTATTTATATCATTGCTAGTTGTGTCTCTGTATAGTGATATCACTGTATCACCTTTTCATTGTTAACTATGTAATGTATAGGGATATCATTTGTTAGCTACGTAATTGGATAGCGTTGAATTGTACAATGATATCATGCTTTTTGACGGCTTGTTTCTAGATAGTTGTTGCAATCCCTTCTACAATTATTATTGCGAAAGCAATTTAAAAGGCGATCACAACCATAATGCACAAAGTGAAATATCAATAACACACAACACAATAGTTTTAACGAGAAAGCGTAAAGCTAAAAACCCCAACTATCATATATTATGTATATCATGAATCATGAAACAATCTCATACAAAACTCTAATCCAAGAGCTCTCAGTACAATACAATCGTCTCACACTGTCATACACAAATTAGCAAATACATGTGCCAATTTCCATGTCCAGACAACCTGCCTCCTCTACACAATCTCTGCAATCTGAATTCTCACAATAAATCGAATAAATTACTTTGCGCATGCTCATAAGCATATCCACTGCATGTGTGAACAAATCACAACTGATAGCCAACTGTCCCTTTCACCTGTTATCTCAACTGGTGTCCATTGGAATGACATGCATGTAGTTAACTGCGGCAAGTCTTTAGTTGCATGCGAGTTAACTGTTTGTGAATTAATGAATAGTTAATTCACTGAACTTGCACTAATACAACTAAGATTAACTCACTTAACTATACTTGTAATTCTGTTACAATTCCAAATCACTCAGTTATGAAGGAGATAATAGATTAATATTTATTGTCTAATTTAATTAGGGGAAAAGTAAATTAGACACATGTTTCTTGTTGAATTTTCAACACTGGATGCATAGTTAGCGTTCCGTTGTGTAATCCGTAGGATAGAAATTTTTTATTTTAGCAAACCCTTACAAAATTTTGATGAGCGGTTACGGATGTCTCACGGAGTTAAACCCTCCTTCAAGTATGATTCGAATAGCTATTTCACTCAGCGAAATTTTAGACTGCCTTCTGAGCACTTTTGGACAACGTTCAACGTAATTATAGGCTGCATTTTAGCTTGTATTTGATTGCGTTGTAATTATGTCGACTGATCTGGAATTTGTGTTATTGCTTAGTTAGACTTCAATTGATATTCCCTCTTTGAATGTAGGGATTATTACAGCCGAAATTTAAATGGCCAAACACATAGGTATTAGTGTTGAATAGGGGGAAAGACCATAAGAAAGTCACTATTATGTTATGTCTATGATTTTTATACATTTAATGATGAAAAAGGTATTAAAATTCTTTACAATGATTTCCTTAAAAATAAAAACTATTTGTTGTACACAGCCACGTCAGAAAAAACGGTAACAATGACTAAATAATGTTTAACATCAATGATAAGATTCAATACCAACTTTCACAAACCTACAACACAAGAATTCGAAGGTAGTTCAAGTGTCGACAAGATGCAAGAAAGAAGCTCTTTCCGCCACAACATGCTTACTTATCAACATATTCACCTATCCAGTTATCAAATTTAGCACCAAAATATATTGTTTTTTTTTTATGACAGCCGATAATGGTGTTATCATTTATTTGACAGCTGGTATGTTATAATTGTTTATATGACAACATTTTATTTTACCATTGTGCCCCTTAAAGGCATCGAATCCTTTTGGTGGCTTAATTGGTCATAACCGTGCATTTTAAACTGACAGATTTAGAACTTAATAACTAAAATTGGGCAGAAATATATTGTTTTAGTTTTTATTTAAAGAAAACAATTGTGTTCTTACCAGAGAGTGAGATAGGCTCAATTTTTAACTAGCGAATTCACTAAATTGTGAATTCTTAAGATAGCGAAACAATTGCAGTTGTAATTGGCGATATAACTAGTTATCGATGATATAATTATGAGAAAGGTTTATACCCTTTCGTTTAGATTAACCCCTTTACGAACATGATATTCCTAAAAAGACAATTGTATAGTTTGTGTGTGAAGGAAGGTATGAAAATAGATGATCATTTAAATACGTTTAATACTCTCTTATTTCAGTTGACTAGCATGGGAGTGAAATTTGAATGAAGATAAGGCGATTACATTATTATGTTCTTTGCCCATGTCATGGGATCAATTTGTTACCTCTATTAGTTTCAGTTCAACAGAAAGTATTGAGTTTGATGATATTGTTGGAGCTTTACTATCTGAGGGAAGAAGGAAGAAATCCAATTCAAAAACCTCTACATCTTAGGTGATGATGGTCAGAGGCAGACTTAAAGAAAGAGGACATGGTTAGAGTACATTTCTCTAATATTTCCCCACCCTACCCTCATATGAGGGTGTGAGTGTGGGGGTGGGGATAATATTAGAAAAATTTGTTATACATTTCTCTAATATTTCCCCCACCCCCACCCTCGTATGAAGGTGGGGATGGGGATAATATTAGAGAAATGTATTATATATTTCTCTAATATTTCCCCCACCCCCACTCGTATGAGGGTGGGGGTTGGGGAAATATTAGAGAAATGTATATGAGGGTGGAAGTGGGGGAAATATTATAGAAATGTATAATACATTTCTCTAATATTTCTCTATACATTTATCTAATATTTCCCCCACCCCCATATGAGGTTGGGTTAGGGGAAATATTAGAGAAATGTATAATGAGGGTGAGGGTGGGGGTGGGGGAAATATTAGATAAATGTATAATACATTTCCCTAATATTTCCCAATATATTTCTCTAATATTTCCCCCTCCACCTCGCCCAATCCTAGCTTCATATCAGGGTGGGGGAAATATTAGAGAAATGTATTATACATTTATCTAATATTTAATACATTTCTCTAATATTTCGCCCGCCCTCATATGAGGGTATGAAGGGGGAAATATTAGAGAAATGTATTATAAAATTTTCTAATATTTCCTCCAATATGGGGGCGATTATATATTTCTCTAATATTTTTTCCACCCCGACCCTGATATGAAGGTGGCGGTGGGGGAAATATTAGAGAAATTGAGGGTGGGAGAAATATTTCTCTAATATTTCCCAATGTATTATGAGGCTGTGGGTGGGAGAAATATTAGAGAAATGTATAATAAATTCTCTAATATTTCTCCCACACCCACACTCATAATACATTTCTCTAATATTTCCCCCACCCTCACACTGATAATACATTTCTCTAATATTTCCCCCACGCCCAACTTCATACCCTCATATAGAGGTGGGGGAAATATTAGAAAAATGTATAATACATTTCTCTAATATTCCCCCCACCCATATGAGGGTGAGGGTGGGGGTGGCCGAAATAATGGAGAAATGTATCATACATTTCTCTAATATTTCCCTCACCCCCACCCTCATAATACATTTCTATAATATCTCCCCCACCCCCACCCTCATAATACATTTCTCTAATATTTCCCCCATGCCAACAATCATACCCTCATATGGGGGTGGGGGAAATATTAGAGAATATCAGCTGCAGTCTAACTAACCAATAATACAAATTCTAGATCAGTCAACATAATTACAACGCAATCAAATATAAGCTAAAATGTAGCCTATAATTACGCTGAACATAGTCCAAAAGTGCTGAGAAGGAAGTCTAAAATTTTGCTGAGTGAAATAGATGTTTGAATCATACATGAAGGAGGGTTTAACTCCATGAAACGTCCGTAACCGCTCATCAAAATTTTGTAAGGGTTCGCTAAAATAAAAATTTTCTATCCTACAGATTACACAAGGGAATGTTGTGTGTCCATCCAGGAAATAGACAAAGGGGAAACCCTGATCAAAAATAATGTATGATTATAACCCTACATTTTGTAACATCCCGCTCTGGTGCACTGAGAAAACTTATTATTTGAGGACACTTGCTCACAAGTGATCTGGACTTTTCTGATGTTAAAACATTTATACTTGATTATGATGCGTTATCATAGATGACATGATGTTTTACTATTTGATTAAGACAGGTGCTATTGACTCAGTTTTATTGAGTGTACAGGGTTTTGGACCTTGATGATGCAGAGGCATCGGTGGAACCCCTTGGACTCTGGATTAAGTCAGGGAGTGTGCTAATTGGGTTGATTTATTTACTGTGATATTTCATTGATTTGATGATTTGATGATTGACATGTTCTGACATGATTGTTGATGATGCAGGTTGACGATAGCTTGCCGACTAGACTCACATATGGAGTAAAGGGGCCACACACGATTTCCAGAGAGGTTGAGGGAGAGGTGTGGACAGCAGCCATGCCACAACCTACTACCACTCCTGCCGTGGCTTGAACTGTAGGTTAACGATTAACTAGTTCGAGAGGATCCACGATGCCGTGAGGGCAGACTACGGAGGTTGCTCATGATGATTATAAGAGGCACGCAATAAGGCGGGGGACTTATTCCTTAGAGCCCTTAGTCTCCCACAAGTTCTGTAGTGTCCCTAAGGCCGAGCCCCATTACAGATCATGTTATATGAAAAGAATTGTAAATGTGTTCTATAGGCTGGTGAGCCAAGTTTTTCATACGCTGTAGGCTTAGGTGTTTTGATAGGCTAGGGAGCCTAAGTGTTGAAGGCCAGGATCCTGTTGATGTACTTGTATGTATGCAAATCAATTAATAAAATATAAACACCGCTAGTGCAGACCGACCATGATGAATGAGTGATGGGGGACTGAGCATCCACAGAGTGAGCAAGGAACCAGGGGCTGAAATGTGGGAAAAGGGGCTGAGTGATGAGCCTAGGGGATAAGCCTAGGGGGCTTAGGCCTAGAATAATATTTTAATATTATTTCCTAAAAAACCATGTGAACATTATTTTATCCTAAGTCCTTTTGGAAGGATCCGTGATTTCCCAAGTGGTGGCAGGAAGGCGTACAGATGGAATGCATGCAGTTCCGAGGGTGACAAGTGTCAACCCTGGTGCATGCAAATAAAACAGAGGTAGTAATCCGTGAGGGGGATCTTCTCTCCATTCTGACCGGAACCTCTGAGGGTGGAACCGATACACCATCTTCCAGATTACTCGGATTCATCTCTGAAGCTGTTAAGCCTATGTTTGTCTGAAGAAACCGTGTACACCCATGTCTCGAGCGATGAGTCTGTGTCTGTTCTAGGCAAACCCAGGAGCGCATTCTTGAACCGGATTCTCTGTGTTGAGCTCGAGTGGAAGAATCCTTTGGTTGTTTGGGAAATGCTGAGCTAGCCTCTGCGTGGAACCTATTCCAAAATCAACACTGAGAGATCATCCTGTGACTGCTAAACCAATTTGGGGAAACCTGTGTCTGTGTTTCCCGTGGATTGTTGTCACCACATAGTACTGGACTGCGTGAGGCTTGTTGGCCTATGAGTGACTCCTCCAGGTGAGAGAGTGCGCAGAGGGAGAAGAGAACTCCTGGAAGGAACCCTGTAGTTTCCATAGAGCTCGGAGAATTCCGGTCCGGTCTGTTCTTGTAACCTAAGGTAAGGGAGATTGGCAGCCGAAGGACTGTCTAGGTGACATAGAAGCTGCACTCTCCTAGGGTGGAACAGGCATGTGGGGAATGAGGGTCTGTGGGCATTAAGCGTGGGAGATTCTTGGGAGAGCTCTCTTCCTAGTGATTTGTATGTGCTATCTTCCCTGTAACCTCAGCCTAGCCTAGGATTCATTTCCTTAGGGTGGAGCTTGGTCCCAGCTCGGGGGTGACCCACTGTTGAGATGATGAACAGTGTGGTCTAAGGCTGGGAGGTTCGTGGAAGGCCCGCACTTGGTTGGTGAATTCTACAGCTGTTCAAAGATAAGTATCTGAATTATCTTTTATCAAATTTGGCATGAATGTTCTATTTATGAATCATGTTTTCCGTTGTGTAAATGAGTTAGTGTTGAATACTATGGCTTGTTTAATTGTAGTAGTAACTTATATATCTTTTACTCTGACAATTAAGTGTGTTTAATTGTTTAAACACATTTTCTTATAATGTCTGCATGAATTATGTAATCATTCATGTATAGAATGTAAACTGAGAGTTTTGGAAACCTCGGTAGTGAAAGGCTACACTACAGCGTGGTATCAGAGCTAAGGTTTCGACATTGAGACTAGATGGACCAGTTGAGTGGTCTTTGGACCGAGGGTGAGAGGAGAAATTTTGTTTGGAGAACCAATTTCGGACCCTGGTTTGCGTCGAAGCATCAAGGAGATACTTGACGAGTTTTTAAGCTCAGGATGTTTAAATGGTGCTATGAAACTGCAGCTGGTATGGTCTATGACCACAGGGAGACAGGTCTCTACACAAATGGTGTTAGAACCGTCAAATCTGTTTGGAAGGGAAGGCGAACCCTTGTAATTGTCAGATCTGGAGAACGTGCACAAGGTTTAAAGCCTTTGGATACTACACAAGAGTTTAAACTTGAGAGGATCGTGAGTTGTAAGATCCCTGTGGCATTACCCGTCAATCGTCCGAGTTGACAGAAGTTGTGCAAGACTTAAGTCCTCATGGGTAGAGGAGAAGTCTCAGAGAGGCATCGGGATTTTAGAAGTCAAGAGAATCGAGACCTTGTGAGTCTCGAAACACCGAAGAAATCATAGCCGTAGGATCTCAAGGAGGACACTTGTCAAAGTCTTGGAGAGAGTCGAAAATCGGAGAATCGAAGTTCTCAAGCACCTAGGAATCTCATCACACGGAATCGTGATCCGCGATTTCACGACAAGATCTGGATCATTCATATTAGGGAACATGTGGCAGAGATCTTCCATCGGGGAAAGTCCCGACAAGGAGTAAGTCAATCAGTGTTTGAAGTTCATCGGGAAATCGGGAACCCCGGTGATGAGTGAGTCATACACTTTGAAACTCTGAACCCTGAAACCGTGATAAGTGGTCGATTACAGTCACGGGGTAGAGGTCACATGGACCTGACTTAACCACGAAGGGTTGAAGCAAAAGGTGCGTCGGCATATCGGGAATCGGGATATCGGAGATCCTGGAAGTAAAGGTTTTATGCATTGGAAAATCACGATACACGATTTCCTGATAAGGCCTAGGAGCGTGGGTCCACACCGACTGTTAGAAGGAAAGGTGGTAGATTTTTAGCGACAGGAAAAAGGATTGTTGATAATTAAACGATTGGGACCCATCGTGGATCCCGTGAGCCTATGAGCATGACATTGAAACCGCTGAAACCCGACGGGGTAGGGTGGAGGTCATATAGTATGGTCATGTGGACCAGAGGCTGAGCCAGGAGAGCTAGCTAGTGTAAAATCACATCGGGAATCGGAGGATCGGAGGTTGCGAATGCATTTGCATCACGACATCACAAATTCTGAAAACCCGATAAGAGGATTGATCACGGTCATGGGTAGTGGTCGTATGGTGAGGCTATAGCCCGGAGGGCTAGCACAGACGGAGTCCATCGGAAATCGAGAAATCGGGGATTCCACTTTCAAGCATTTTGGAACATTTAGATTTGAAAAATCCCGAACCCCGATAAGGGAAAAGGCCGTGGTCATGAGTCAACGGTCACATGATGTAGAGTCCATAGCAGGGGCTACCTGTAAAGGTAGCGCATCGGGAAATCGGAAATTGGGGATTCAACCCACCAGAACACTGCCGGTTTCAAAATCCCGATAGAGGTAACCCCGATAGAAGGAAGGGAGACCTCAAAGAGTTC
>ML818608.1:79122-113688 GCA_009831015.1 Picea engelmannii | reverse complement strand
TTTTTAGTAAATTAAAAATATTTGTACCAGTTTTACCTCAATTTACTCTTGCTTTGAATTATAATGCATGTTGAAGTGTAAACTATGTAGAACAGGAACAAATGTCTGCAAAATCATGATGTAGGCTACTGAAATTTGAAGATGAAGTGGAGCAAGGTTGAGAACTGATGGATATCTAGGAGAGAGTTGATGAATGTTGATCTTATGATATTCCTTATCTCTCTCTCTCTCTCAACCCCAAAGCCGTTGGTTTTCATGTCCTCATGCAAACTTTCATTAGCACACAAGATTTCTGCAAGCTGAAAGTGGACTATGTGGAATCAGTGCATGTTGACTGAAGGAGAGAAATGAAGTATGGCAGAGCTGAGAGCTACTGAAAAATATCCTGCAAAAATTATCCTCAAAAAAGATTTAAATTTTGGTATTGTTGGTACAGGAACCTACTGGTTCCTATACCAGCAGTACCGAAACCTACTGGTTCCTATACCAACAGTACCAGAACAAAAAAATCTAAAAGAACTAAACCGATACTATTATTATGAGAGAATAAATATACATTGATGCCATGCCTAAAGAAACAACCAAAAATTAAACTTTATTCATGCTTGTAAATTCAGAAATGAAATCTATTTTAAAATATTACAAGCATAAAGGAAATTTCTAAATTACTTATTACATATGATTTCATCAATCATTAACAATTGTATGCTCAAGAAACCATGTAAATTATGATGGGGGATTTTTCCTCTTATCCTTAAACAAGAGAACATGAGGAGACACATGGTCTTTAATAAATGAGAAACTGATAGGAAACCAGTCATCCCTATTTAGTTTCTCAAAGAATCTATGTCATTCAAGTGAAATTGATAAAGTTCACATTTGAGTTCATTAGACTCCTACACTTATGGGTCCCACCTCTATGACAACGACATCCTAGGTATGACTAACAGGGTCCTAAGACCATCTTACGGACATTATCAAATGGAAATTAGTTGAGGTTTATTATCCTTTTGTTCAACCATGCATGCGTATTCTTAACGATTTACATAAGTATATTATTCATACGGACAAATATAGATTAGGCATAATGAAAGACATCAAAATCAGAACCCATTGCCAACAAACCTGTTCAATACTCCGATGGGGTAATTTTGACATTTAAGAAATATACTTCCCAGGCAGAATGCCCCATTGCCCATAAGCCTATTCAGTACCCTGATGGGTTTGCCTAGTTATACCACAAGCTAGTACCTGCTGCCAGCAGAACTGTTCAGTATCCCGACGGGTTAGCCTCTTACACCCATTTTCCATCACCAACTCTTGTCCCAATATTTACCCTTAAGATAGAATTTATAGATTACTTTCGCATGGGTGAATGGGGGAGCATCTTTGAAAACCTTTTTACAAGATGGGATGGTATTGAGTTGGAATATATTTTATAGATTGCCCATAAAAGATTCTCAGTATGAAAAATAGACTTATGTATCGAGATTAGTCGAAAGACATATCATGGTCAAACTTACTTAATGTGTGGTGGATGAGGCCATGAGAGAATGACCTAAATGTGCCTCTGGTCCCCAAGTTCATCTTCTCCATATAAGATTGTGTTCCCTCACAAGTAGAAGTTTCATTCACTCCTGCTACTATATGATAAGAATGCTTGAATAACAAGTTCTGATATGAAACTAGGATGTACAAGTTATCTATGGGCATCATTATGCAGACCTTAAAGATTTTGTAAATCCCCATAATATTTTAAAAATTAGGCTTATGAGCAACTGTTATTATTAATAGTCAAAAATCTGCATGTAGTAAGAAGAAGAAATATCTTAAGTTGTTTTGGTTTTTGATGTTAGATCACCAATATTATCTTCATCTCATTTCATTTATTTGAAAAGAAACACAGAAATATGTTGCATTTATTTAGAACTAGGTTAACTAACATGCAACTTTTACTCTATCCTATCTAAGAACAAGAAATTAAATTTCACGTGTAAGAATATTTCCAATGTAACCATGTGCATGACAGGTGTAGAAATACATTCATACTCGAATACGAAGAACCCACTTCTTTGATGATAATGTGGAGAGTTGTTGAAGAATAGAGTGGTGTTTCAATCTTGTTGTCATGTAGAACCAATGTTCAATGTAATGTTGATGTTCTTGGTTCACTTCCTCATTTAGACCACTGTACATGTCTCCCTCTACCATGCCACGCAAATCATCTTCTTTTGGATGGTTTGTCTTTTCGATACATACTGGATCTGGTGATATGCATGTCAAGAACTCCTCGATCTTAGGTTCTAGCAGTTTCTCTCCATTGAATGATTCTTCAGTCTCCTCTATAGGTTGGAAAGGGTGATCAAAGGAGGCTTCTTGATCGTCTTGTGGATGTAGCTTATGGAAATCTCTTTTTTATATCACTTCTGGAGAGGAAGATAGGTTCCTGACTACTGTCAATATTTGTTATTTTTGCGAGGCAGAGATTGAGATCCCAGCTATTGCTAAGATGGAGAGAGTTCTTCCAAACTCTTGATCATCTTTGAGTCCTTGTTGCTGGTTTATGGGTCCTTTTTCACACATGGATTAGTGTAGAGGAGGGGTTCTTACAGTGCCCAAATTATTATTTTTTAAATCGTAAGGAAATAAAAAGAAGCAAACTAAAAGAAACTGTAAGAAAACCAATTATATACTTGAATCACCACCGTGCTACTAGGATCTTGTTGTCACCAAGTTATCTGTTCACACAAGTTAGCTTCTTTTCTCATATATATAAAAAATGGGTAATTCTAATAAAACACAAATTCTAACTACTAAAAGGAAGAGGACAACCTAATTTTGGAGTAACCCCACTAAAGTGGATTCATGGCCTCTTCCCTTGCATCTTACTATCTTCTCTCCACACTTCGGTCATCCTTAAAATCACACCACACTTGCATGAAAAGAAACACACTAGCATTAAAAGAAACACTCTTACATGAAAGGAACACTCAAGGCTTTGGAGAAATAAAAGCGACCTACCTATGCTCTAATCCCTTTAGCACCTCCCCAACAATGATGCCAAAATGTTGGGGCTAGATATATGCACTATTAATTCGCACATTTAATTATCAACTGGGGCTCGTAAGCTTCGAGGTGCAGGCACAGGAAATGTAGGATCAGAGCCTAGTCTAGCCTAATCTAAAGCCGACAAAACAATATTCAAACCCACACTACAACAAATTAACACTAAGGATTCATCACTGGGACATAGGAATACTTAGTGCTATAAAGGCTTAGATCACAGTCTTTCATGCACTCATGGTGATGTTCACATGATTAATCTTAAGTAGCATACTTAGGTTTTCTGTCCTTCAATGATTATTTATGTAGCATATCCACACTTAAATTCAATAAAATAAAGAAGAAAACGAAAATGAATTCAAATGAAAAGAAATAAACTAATGGGAAAGCCAAATCACAATGAAATAAAACTAATAATGACCAATAAGCAAAATTAATCTAAAATCAGATCTCAAGAATAATTCTTCAAATGGTTACAAGTGTCAACAATAAGAGTGGACTCTACATGAAAATGCATAAATGAATAATGAATATCCGGTTAATGACAAGATTGGCCAATGAGAAATGTACTCTTTTATGTTCACTTAAATTAAGGATTTGACAATTTCTCACAAATAGTAAAAAATTAGAGTGTAAGAAGATGGTGTTTATTTCTGCAATTAAAGACTATGTGCATATAGTGATTCTTTGTAAATCAAACAATCTCTTAAAATAGAAAGAAGCATAAAAATAGATGAAAGAATGGACTGAAAGTGATTTTGATTCTCCATGGTTTGGATGGCTGACTTAGAGGCAAAGGTCTCTCATAAAGAATCAATGATGGGTGAGGTGAAATATCTTCGTCAATCAATATCTAAATTTCAAATCTGATCTGATTATATTTAACTGACAAGGGATATATATATTTTATTAATAAAAATGTTGATGGATATGGGATAGATCATATAAATGTGGTGGAAGAGTATGGTCATAATCAATTCACACAAGAGGAATGAGGGTGCAAATATATGGATGAATGTATTTTTAATTTCTTTTCGTGTGTAAACAAAACTCAACTACCATAATCAAATTGAGTGTGAGAAATATGAATACAAGCATGGAGTGGCTATATTAATAATTGTGAGTGCATGAAACATGGAATTCAATCAAGGTGCATAAACATAACAAATGAAAGTACAAAGGATAATGTGAATTGCATGCCAATAAAGAATCACTCTTGAGTTTTTAATAACATTGAATTCATAAAAATAAATCAAATAAACGAGTGGAAATGAAGCCACAGATAAGAAAACTAGAAATACAATTATATTCTATTCTACTAAACAAGTTAAAGCATGGAAACACTTACCCATACTGAGGGGCCCTTCCTAGATGGTCAGTGATGCCTGAGAAGATCAGATCAAGCCAAGGAGATGCATAATAGATCAACAAAAATCATCTTTTCATCTAGTCATGGAACTCTATTTTTACATGGAAACCAACTCCTTAAAGCTTTATCACAAGAACAAACCTCTCCTTTACAAAATCTTCATGAAACTAATGGCTCTTTCGCATAGCCCTATGAGGCTTATTTATACATGAATAATCATTGAGGAGTGGATGGGACCAAATCCCAATGCTTAGATTTCAAATATTACATTTTTAGATAAAATCCTCAAAAATCTAGGTTTTATTACACTTTGGGAAGATTCGAGTTAGTCACCCACCCATATATTCCAAACCAATTCTAATTTTGAAAAATGGTCCGCATTTACTCAATTTGACATATTCTAGACAAAACCCATTTCGTAGAATTTCTAGATCTTATGCCATCTGCACGAAAATCGAGGCACAAATTGGCAGTTTGAGTTTTTCAATAATTTTAGCAGAATCATTCCCCCTGAGTTGGATGTCCACACATGTGAGATCGGTGAATTCTGCCTCATGTGTTCACATGTAAACCTGGCTCTAGACAAAACCCATGTACTTGATTTTTCTCTAGAAGCTTTCCAAAATTTTGAATTATTTCTAGTACCAGATTAACACAGTTGGTACTGGATTAGAACAGTTAGTACCAGATTAGAACAATTAGTACTAGAATCTTGTAGCTAGGGGTTTACTACCAGATGAGCAAATTCATGACTATGGGTACTGGACCAACGCAATGGTGGTACTGGATGGAGCTAGTACCAGAATAGGCACAATCTGGTACCAGATGAAGCTGGTACTGGAAGAGGCAGAGAGATGGTACCAGATGAACACAAAGGTATTACTGGATCACTACAGAGTATTGGATGACATGGAGTGTGGGTACCGAATGACTTTCCTGGCGTCGGTTGACTATACAACCTTCTGGTACCAGATGACTTGGAGTATCAGATGACTTGCAATGCGGGTACCAGAACAGGAACAATACAGGTACCGGAACATGGACAGTGCATATACCAGACATTAACAGTACAAAACATGTTGCTTGGACATAAAAACATAGGATTAAATCATCATCAACAAAACTGTTGTATAATCATCCTTTTAATCAGTAGAAATATAGAAAATTATGTATTAATCACATAGGATGAATAACAAGAGATAATAGAGGTTTATGGTGTAATTAGCGATATATTATTGACGAAATGCAAGGAGAAAATTTAATGATGAGTGTATTTGTATGGCAGAAAATATGACAAAGATTGAGCTCAACAAACAGAAAAATGCACTAGAGTGCATGATGCATATGATGAATTTAAAATGCATATGCATTAGTAAGAATGTGGGCAGTGAATGTTTGGTGGATATGGATGTGAATTTGTACATATGTATATGCTTAGATATGCATATGGCATTCTTGTGGACTTATAATAGTCTATTATTATGCAACAATGATGTTATCTTAATTGATTATCACTAATTATGGATCAAGTATTCAAGAAAAATGATATATAGATGGTTGAATATGTGGATGTTTTTGTTTTTTATGACTTCCATCTATGTGAAAACCCATTAGGGTGGTAGAAATAGTGTTCAAAAGGAAGGAGGAGGAGGAAGCATGTAACTTTCTGCAAATACTAGTTGATCAGGTAGCATCGAGTATGTTGATAAAAACCATGCAGGTATGCATTTGATTACTTCCAATGTTGAAGGGAATTGAGGTAACAATTTCCTCAGCTAAATTTTCAAGATTTAAATTGATATGTAATGTCTAAATGCCTAGAGTATGGAAATGTTGTTGATGCTAGAATGCATTTAGATAAAATGTTCCTTTCATATTTTGTTATGATTGGTTATGATATCATAACCAGGTCAATTCAGGAGACAAAATCCTATTATAACGATGAATAACCATAGAAATAGTCATGTGTGAGACCATGAGATGGTTGGATATGGAAGGGATATAACGTTATGTGAGTGTTCAATGGTTTTCCCTGTATAGCTACTTTTTGGACTGCATCCTCTTTGCTAAAACTGAAGATCACTTATGAGTTATGTTCCCTTGTGTTGTGTATGGGTTGAAGAGGAGGGTATTCGAATATTTGAGAAATATTGGGAAGAGTTTGGATGATGTGTTGAGGCATTGACCAGACCTTCTAACTCACCAGGTTGGAGTGATGACATAGTTATGTGATATTATGTAGTCAATGCAGGGATTCATTGTGTAGATGTGGCCATGGGTATTATGACATCGATTGTTATCTAATTGATAATTGTTTGTTGTATTAGGAAAAACTTGTGGTTCTAAAAATGCATAGGGAATGATAGTGAAATTATATTTAATATGAATACTAGCTGAAGGTGATTGAAATGTTGTTTGTCACAATTCTGAGATCACCTTTTGGAGCTATTGAAAATGTTACAAGTGGTATTAAAGGAATTAGTTAATGCATGTATAGATTATATCACATATAAATGATTATGCTAACAACTACAATGATACGAGTATTTCTAACTCATGAAGTTGAAAACACTTCAAGTGTTGTTAGATATTGCGACAATAAAGTTGCAGGATAAAGTAGTTACATAATGATGAATTATGGAAAATCTCTCTTAGGGGAACAAAGTAATAAAAATATTTATGGATAGAAGAAACAAAATATTGGTTGATAATACATGTGTAGAGAATGATGGGTTCATTCCATTCAATAGTTAAATTCCATTTGATGTCAAGAATGGGTGGAAATAATTGAAATTTAGTTGTAAACAATTTAGAGATCACTTGTTGTCATTGTACATGAGTTACTGACAACATGTTTTCCTAGATGTAAGATGAGGAAAATTTCAAGTGGAGTGGTCTTGGATATGGAAATAATGTATGCCCATAAGGAAGATTGATATATTTTTTTGCAAGAGAAAAATGTTATGAGTAGAATATCATGTCTCAAAACTTTATTTTTTCGTATAAAATAGATTGGAAATTGGAATTTAAAAATCATTGACAATATATTTAGCTGTGAGTAAATTGAGTAAATTATAGGTAGAATGGTATTGGATATGGTAGGGATGCAAGCCCATAAGGAAGACTAATATATACAGCTGCAAGAGTCAAACATTATGAGCAGAAACCTCATGCCTGGGGAATTTTATTTTCCTGTATAAAACAAGATTTGAAAAATTATAATTAAGAATTGTTATGATATGATAACAATTGGTTTGGATGAGTGAAGGTTGATAAAATTGCAGGAATAATGGTCTCAGTTATTACATTGTTTTAATCCATATTAAATATTGATATCTACTCCTATAAGAGACAAATGAATGAGACCTTTTATGATTGAAAATTATTATAATGATATCTCATGATGACTATATGTGTTTAATATATATGATATGTTGGTTATTGAAATTGGAAGCTCGATAATAAGAGTACCAAAAGGAAATCAAGCTCAATGACATGGCATGGAACACTGAAAGTCTAGTGGGATTGTTGTAACTGGAGTTCTTCAAGTGGAAACTCTAAAACTTCTTGGTCGAGTCCATTGAATCCTTGAAGAGAAGTGGTAAAACTAAAGGACTGAAAATCAAAGAAGGGGGTACACTTCCTATGCTGTGCAAGATGATAAGGAAGGAGATTTTGTTGGTTGGAATTACAGTTAGAAATATAAAGTGTGCAGATTATTATGCATGTTTTGGGTTGGACTTCCTATGTATGCATGTTTTTAGGCCGGAGTGCCTATGTAAACTAACATTGGATGAATTGTCTATGTTGACTATGATCTTTTGAGCCTAGTTTTATGATATTAAGAACACCAGAATAATGTTGTGCAATGAGAATAGTGTCAAAATAAGGGGAGAGGAATGTAACACCCTTGTTTTAATCCATATGACTAGAATGTATTCTATAAATGTTACTTAGGTTGGTGAGTTGGTAAAGTTGATAAGGGATCGAAGTGCCTAGGAAATGTAATAACTCTATATATATTAATAAAATACATCATTGGTTGTAGGAAGGACAAGGACAAAAGAGATAGGGGATATGATTCCACGAGAGAGGGGATAAAGGTGATAAGTCTTTTTATTACATTTTATTTACCCATATTGGTTTTAATTGAGAAAAGTAGTTAAATGAGCTTCTTGGGGGGGAGACCATGTGGTTCTTAATTTCATATAATTATATAGACATCCCTTCTGGGTTATTTTGAGAGTTCTTCTCCATTCACAGTTACATTCTTTCCTGGTTCTTCTTCATTCACTCTTGTTAATTTGTGTGATCTTGGTTTGGGAACGGAAACGAATGTCTGGAGGTAGTGAGACATTTCTAGGTGCATGTAATAAATTTATTAAAGGGGCATGTGTGACAACTTAGCTTTATGAGCTCATATCTTGAGATCCAGGCGACGAAGTGATTTCCATGGTACATTGAAGATCACACCAAAAGTGATTTCCATGGATAAAAAGTTAATTATAATTCTCATAAAATTAAAACAAAATCCTCCTATTTTAAATGGGAAATTATTTGAATTGTGAAAATAAAAGTTTATTTATAAACTTTTATTAAAAAAGAAAGGGGATCCATTTTCAATATGCATATATTAATGATGCAAGTTCATTAATGAGGACTTAATTAGGAATTAATTAAAGGTAAGTTTTCAAGAAGAAACGTGTACTAGAAATTCATGAAAGAAGAAACCCTAACTACTCAAGTAGTTAGAAAATCTAATATTAAAGACAAAAGAGAGGCTTTATCAAGGGTTAGAAGAATCACAATTTTCAAAGGAGCAGGGAAGAATATCAGAGGAAGAATAAGGCACAACCATGAATGTACAACCAAGATTCTCATCAATGAAGAGAGATATCCATCTTCAACACTCTTTCTCTTCTACTACACCATTTCTGATAGCTTTATGCTTGAATTCTAAGTTGGGCACAAGGATGAGATCTTGAGTGTTCTTATTGCATTCTTCAAAATAATTTTCTTGCATGATCATAGAGTATTTGCAACCACATACATGGCTATTAAATATTTTGTAATGGATCAAAATGTTTATGAATAAAACCCACAAAGAATTGTTTCGGGGTTGATCTTAATTGTATCCTGTAACTTTGAGTTTTTGCTATAAGATATTTTAGGTTGACCTATCAAATTATATGTCTTACTAATAGAAGTACTTTGTTAAAATTGTTTCAGATGATCAAATCATTCTCTCTTATTTCTTGTGAAGAAGCTATGGGTGTATTTATATGTTATTAAGAAGGTTGTGTATGTGATGTCGATTACAATCAAATTCTCTTTTTGAATCACTTGTTTAATCTTTCCTTATTATAAAAAAAAAAATTGTCTTCTCACAAAGATCATATTAGGTTATTGAAAACCCGTTTTATTTCATAATCGCAAGTAATAAAGTTATAGGGTTTTTTGTGTAGCACTCTCCTAATCCAAGATATTCAAGATATATCTTTTAGTCAAAGAGGAGAACCACCTCTTTAAAAACCTAGGGGAATTCATATCATTGTGAGGTTACCATTTCAGTCTTAACAGATTTAGATGTCAACAAGAACTCAATAAGATATCAAATCATAATTCCAAGAAGGTAGGATACCCATTCTATTTATTCTTCTTCTTTGATTATTATAGATCATCCATCTTTGACCAAATCAAACCCTTACTTTATTAAAATATATGTTTTTATTGTATTTAATATCTCTTTAGGATTTGATACATTGAATCCCCTTTTCTTTGTTGACTATATCATATGGGAGTCATGTGGGATAATGAGTCATCAATTGGAGGGGGACATTATAACAGACTGATGGGGAATGCAAGGTTGTAGGTTGGAATTTTTGTTGGAGTTTGGTACCTTGGCTAGATAATACCTACATTGTTTGGGAGACCATAGCTAGCTTTAGATAGGATTTTTACTTGGTGGAGTCATATGCCCTGATTAGGGGTGACCTACTACTAAGAGAGTTGGAGAAATAAAGTCTATGGTTGGGAGGAACGTCTAAGGTATGAAGCCAATAATTGTTTTCATTAAAGATAAGTGTCATGTTTATATGTGTTTGTTTTTTTTACATTACCTATTGATGTGCTAATTGTTGTAATGTGATAAAATCTCTCTGTATGTATACATGTCAGTATTATTAATGTGTTATGCATAATTCTTCATGTAAATTTGTATGATGGAGAAATTTCAATTATATGGTATCAAAGTTTGGTTGTGATTATGGTGAATTCAAAGAAAATTGTTAAATTTCCCAGCACCCCACAATCCCAGCAGGCACCAAGGTGGTTAGGTACATTACATCACCCCTCTATCATTCTGGAATGTAACACCCCATCTTTAATCCCTATGACTAGAATGTATTATATAAATGTAACTTAGGTTGGTGATCCGTTAAAGTTGAAAAGGATCCGAAGTGGCTAGGAAATGTAATACTTCTATATATTAATAAAATACATTGTTGGCTACAAGACGAACAAGAACAAAGAGATAAGGGGGTTCTAATTCCAAGAGAGAGGGAGACAAAAGGGGTAAGTCTTTTTATTATATTTTATTTACCCATATTGGTTTTGATTGAGAAACGTGGTTACATGAGCTTCCTGTGGGGAAGGCCATGCGGTTCTTGATTTCATGTAATTATATAAACATCCCTTGTGGGTTGTTTTGGGGGCTCTTCTCCATTCACTCTTACCGTATTTCATTGGGTTCTTATTCATTTACTCTTTCTAATTCATGTTCTCTTGGTTTGGGTATGGAAACAAATGGTTGGAGGTAGTGATCCATTTCTAGATGGATATAGGAAATTACTGATCATTCCATGAATGAATGGATGCCTATGTATATGATATTGATGGAAGTTCAGAGAGAAATATCCAGGATTAATAATCCTTGGAGTTTCTAGCATGGATATTTCCTGACCAGTAACACTAGTGCCATTGAGAGAAATGGGACAACCTGAGGGATGCATGGCAACAAAAGGGGTTCATTTATTTGTGTCGTGCAGGATGGAGGGGAAAGGAAGATAGAAATTAGGAGAGTTATGTGGTTGCAAAAACATGTGATCCTGTTATATAACTGGTATGCTTTTAGATTTATCCTATGACTCATCCTTGTGGATTCATAGCCCTAGCTTGGAGGTGACATTATTGTTGAGAGTGACTGAAAAAAAATGTCTATCGTTGGGAAGAATGTCCTTGGTCTGCAACCAATTGGTGAATGTTTACTTGAAAAGATGAGTTCTCTCTGTTTTTTTGTATAATGTATATTTCAATGTGTATTAGTATTATCTTTCAGATATGTATCGATAATGTGCCTGCTTGTTGGTTATTTGTGTGCATGCCATTATTAAGCATTATTTTATGATGTAGAATGAATATTGATTACTATATGAGTGGATATTGCATTCTTTCATGCTTGATTTCAAATTAATTATTATCATATTTCAAAATCAGTTTTGAAGTGTGAGTTGGAGTAGCATAGCCAACCTCTAAGTGGATCAGTAGATTACAGATTAGTATCAGAGCTTCTAGTTCAAAAGTTGAACTGGTATGGAACAACATGAGTGTGAATTGGATATAATGGTTATCATAGAGTTGTTTGGTATGAATTTTGGGAAATACGATGAAAATTTTGAGAAACAAATACCCAAATTCGTGAACATATTTGAGTTTTAATGAAATAATATTGTCTAAGAAGTTAAATGGAATCGACCTGTAGAGTTGTAGTGTTAAATTCAACCTAGAAGATTGAAAATTTGTATTTTAATGGCTGATGTACTGTTGGGAAGAGTTTGATTAATCGACTATCAAGATCATGTTCGATCTTGAGATCAACAACCATATTCATCCTTGAAAAAAATTAAAAATAATTGATAAAGTTTCAAAGTTTGACAAAGTTATGAGATCAACGACCGAGAATAATTTTGGAGGTTTGGAAAAGAAGGAAGATCAATGATTCGTATTCATTTTTGGATATTTTGGAACCCAGAGAAAATTAATGTTGGGAGATCAACAACCCAGATTCACCTGGGTTTTGGCCGAAATTGCTTAAGTGTTGAAAATCATCGATGGTCAATGGATCAGGGATCACTGAGTTTGGAGAAGTGTTGAAGTTCATCCAAATGGAATCTTAGATTTGTTGATTAATTTGGTTGGTTTTCATTGATGTCAACCCTTGAAGAAAGACTGGTAGTGAATTTCGATAGCACAAAGGTTTGGGCAATGACCCAAGTTTGTTTGATGGATAATGGTATGAGTTTTTATATATTTGTAGGTAAAACTATTCTATATGGATAGTACATGTCATTCCATTTTCAATGGCATGTGGAACGTCACATAACTCCTCACGGTTAGAGACTTATGGCCATGTGAAGTTGGATAACCCTCATGAGTCATCTAGAAGCCCCAAAAGGTCAAAGTAGTCAATTTTTATGCAAAGAAGAAATTATTTAAATAAATAAAGTGAAGTGATGAGTGTACTATAAGTCAAAGAGGATGAGAAAAAATTATTTAAATAATAAATTTAATGGAGAACTTACTAATTATGGAAAGTGGATAAGTTAAGTGGACAAGTGGTTATAAGTGGGTTAACCCTAAAATAAGGAAAGTGGGTTAAGATGGTTAAAAGGTAACCCCTTGAGGATTCTACATGAAATTATAAGTAAGAGGAAATGATCTCTCAATTAAAGACACTTGAATATCATTGAATATCTATTTTTTGTGAAAGGTTATTTGGGCAGGTATCATTGATAGAGAAAAATTGTAGCAGAACAAGTGTAGCACGAAAAGTGTGGTAGAAAAAGTACAGCAAGAAAAGTGTGGAAGAAAAAGTGCGGCAGGAAAAGTATGGCAGAAAAAGTATAGAAGGAAAAGTGCAGAAAAAAAAGTGTGACAGAAAAATTACGGCAGAAAAAGTGCGATAGAAAAATCGTTGCCAAAAAAGTGTGGCAGAAGAATCACGGAAGAAAAAGTGCGGCAGAAAAATCGTGGCAATAACATGGTTGGGGTCTATTTATGAGAGATATGGCACATCTTGTTTGAGGTATGTTTTATGAGTTAGGGTTTATCTCTTGAGATAGTATTGGATGTTCAGTATTGCTGAATATAGCAAATTTGTTGAGGGATACAGTTGATATTTTGTTGTTGGTATATGGCATATGGGTATTTGTATTTTGGTTGTGATGTGTTATTGAAGTTGTTCGTTTAGCTTGAGGCTACATAATAGTGAGGTTGTCGCACATGGTTTGATGTAATATTTTATGGTATTTGGTTTATGGATTGAGTTATGATTTTTTTATGGTTATATTGGTGTATATATTTGGTATATGGTTGATGTACATGTTGATTACATGGTTGAGACAAGAAGTTGATCAGTTGGCACATACATGAGGTGTATAGTTGATGATTTTTGTGCATCTTGATGAGTCAAGGTTGATGCATGGTACATGTTGGTTCAGGTTATTGGTACAGGTTTTTTGGTGCAGGTCGATTGGTAAATGTTGTTACAGGTTATTGGTATAGGTTGACAGTGACAGGTTGACAGTGGTAGTGGTTGATTCAGTGACAGTGACAGGTTGTCTACATTTGCCTTTTATATTTCAAGGCGATTGGACAGGGCAAGGATAGGTAGTTGTAGCCACCTTCTAGTTGTAGCTGGAGAACTTAAGGGCTTGTAGCCTCCTTCTAGTTACAGCCAGAGAATTGGGGAGTTTGGGATTCTGTCAGGTTGTAGCCTGAGAAACTAGGGGGTTGGAGCCTCCTTCCAGTTGTAGTTGGAAAACAAAGGAATTTGGTGCTTCCAATGAATGTAATTCTTCAATACATATAAGAAAAATCATTTTGTGGTTTTCTCCCGCTTTGGGTTTTCACGTAAAAAAACTGGTGTACTATGTATGTGTATGATTTGTCATTTGTTCAAAGTTTATTTACTCTACAATTATTGGATGATAATGCTACCCTGATATAACACTTGCATTATATGGTTTAAAATGATTGAATTTCTCTATTACTAATTTACCCCCCCTCTCAGTAATCCAACAAGATCATTGATGGTCAATGTTCAAGGATTGGCGAGTTTGGCGAAGTGTTGAAGTTTTCCAAAAAAGGTCATCGATGGTCGATGGTTAGGGATCGACAAGTTTTTGGTTAAGTTTTGAAGTTCAACCAAATGAAATCGATGATCATTGATGGCCGAGTAGTTTTGAATCAACAGAATAGGGCGAATTTTTCATTCATCCAAAGGACATCTTTGAATGTGTATGATCAAATTTCGATTGCACAAAGGTTTGGGTAATGGACCCAAGTTTGTTTGATGGATAATGGTATGAGTTTTGATATATTTGTAGGTAAGACTATTCTATATGGATAGTACATGTCATTCCATTTCCATTGGTATGTGGAACGTTACATAATTCCTCATGGTTAGATAGTTATGGCCATGTGAAGTTGGAGAACCTTCATGACTCATCTAGAAGCCTGAAAAGGTCAAAGTAGTCAATTTTTTTGCAAAGATGAAATTATTTAAATAAACAAAGTGAAGTGATGAGTTTACTATAAGTCAAAGAGGATGCAAAATAAATTATTTAAATAATAAATTTAATGGAGAACTTACTAAAAGGTTATTATTGAATATCTATTTTTTGTGAAATGTTATTTGGGCAGGTATTATTGATAGAGAAAAATTGCTGCAGAAAAAGTGTGGCACGAAAAGTGCGGCAGAGAAAGTACGGCAAAAAAAGTGTGGCAGAAAAAGTATGGAAGGAAAAGTGTGGAAGAAAAAGTGCAGCAAAAAAATCATGGTAGAAAAAGTGTTGTAGAAAAATCAAGGCCGAAAAAGTGCGGCAGAAGAATCATGGAAAAAAAATTGTGGCAGAAAAATCGTTGCAATAACATGGTTGGCGTCTATTTATGAGAGATATGGCACATCGTGTTTGAGGTATGTTTTATGCGCTAGGGTTTAGATATTTAGATGGTATTGGATGTTCAGTATTGCTGAATATATCAGATTTGTTAAGGGATATAGTTGGTATTTTGTTGTTGGTATTTGGCATATGGGTATTGGTATTTTGGTTGTGATGTGTTGTTGAAGTTGTTGGTTTAGCTTGAGGCTACATAACAGTGAGGTTTTTGCACATGGTTTGATGTAAGGGTTTATGGTATTTGGTTTGTGGATAGAGTGATGAAATTTTGATGGTTATATTAGTGTATGTCTTTGGTATATGGTTGAGGTATATGTTGAGTACATGGTTGAGACAAGTAGTTGATAAGTTGGCACATACATGAGGTGTATAGTTGATGCATTGGCACATACATGAGGTGTATAGTTGACTATTTTGGTACCTCTTGATGAGTCAAGGTTGATGCATGGTACATGTTGGTTCATGTTATTGGTACAGGTTGTTTGGTGCAGGTCGATTGGTACAGGTTGTTACAAGTTATTGGTATAGGTTGACAATGATAGGTTGAAAATGGCAGTGGTTGATTACTATGCAGTGGAATTATAATATTCTATTACTATGCAACAATGACATGTTAATTGATTATGATTAATTATGGATTAAGTATTCAAGAAAAATGATATACAGATGGTTGAATATGTGGATGTTGTTGTTTTTTATGACTTCCATCTATGTGAAAACCTGTAACATCCCACTCTTGCATGTACTAATAAAACTTATTCCTTGAGGACACTTGCTCGCAAGTGATCTGAATTATTATACTTTTGGGCATTTGATTTATCATTATGAGGCATTATGAATTAATGACATGTTATTTGGCTGCATTGACATAGACAGGTGTTATTGACTCAGTTTTCCTAAGTGTTCAGGAGTTTGGACCTCAAGGATGCAGAGGCATCGATGGAACCCCTTGGACTTTGGATTGAGTCAGGGAGTGGACTATTGGGGTTTTATTGTTGTATATATGACATTTTTGCATCTGATTAGATGATATGATTATGGATATATTTTTGACATGATTCATTGATGATGTAGGCTGATGATAGCTTGTCGACCATACTCACATGTTGATTAGAGGGGTCATGCATGACTACCAGAGACGTTGAGGGAGAGGGGTGGATAGCATCCCTGCCAAAAAATACTAGCACTCCTGCTGTGGCTCGAACTGTAGGTGAACGATTACCTAGTTTGAGAAGACCCACGATGCCATGAGGGCTGACTGCAATAGTCGCTCACAATGATTGTAAGGGGCACAAAATAAGGCATGGGCCTTATTCCTTAGAGGCCCTTAGTCTCGCACAAGATCACTTGGCGGAGTATTGACTCCAAGTTTTTTTTATGTCTACCAAGTCAGTCAAGAGGCAAGTGGCACCCTTGGAGCATGTAGTGTGTCCTAAAGGGAACGTCACATAAGAAAAATTGAAAGAGGCGAGTGGCACCCTTGGAGCACGTAGTGTGTCTTGAAGGGCACATCATGTAAGGGAAACATATTGAGGTGAGTGGCACCCTTGGAGCACCTAGTGCATCCTTAAGGGAACATCGCATTGTTAATTAATAAATGGAGAAACCTAGATGGCCTTAGGATGAGTAACATGATAAGAAAGATTTAAAATATTTCCCCTAATAAAATGCCACCCAGCCTAGGAAAATAAAGTCTAGGTCTAAGTGTTACTTGTGATACAATTTTTTATCTATTTATATAAAAATAAAAATAAAAATAAATAAATAATAATGATAATCATCATTAATCATGTGACGAGAAGGGGGTAAGTAATTCATTTAATTTATAAAAATCTTTTGGGGGATTAAATTTAAAAAAGGAAAAAGGGGAAATAATTGTTTTGTCACTTGTTCTAATTAAAATTTATTAATTAAAAAGGAAAAAGGGAAAAAGTTAATTTTCTACACCTGCCAATTTGAGTTTTAAAGGAAAAGGGAAAGAGGGAAATTTAAAAGAATTAGGAAACTAGGAAAAAATGGGAAACATAAGGAAAAAGCAAAAAGTTTAACTTAGTAAGGTATATAGCATTTATGAACTTTATAAATTAAACTCAACTAGTAAATTAGTAAGGGGGAAAGTCATTAAAACTTATAAGGAAATATGGGGACACCTAGGATCGATTCTAGGAGTGCTTTTAGGTGGGTGAGGGAAATAGGAGTAATTAATTAATTAATGAAATTAAATTATAGTGCAATGAAGGGGATGGGTGACACATCTACGGGGAGGATTTTATGAATTAAATTGTTGAAAAATAAATGGAGGGAGGAGAAGGATGATGGATCTCTTTGGTTATGTGTAACATTATGCTATAGAATTTTAGACTTGACTAACTTAGCTTGTGGGAGTTGGGATACCTAGCTCGGTGAGGAGTGGTAGCTCGACCTTGCGAGGCGAGCTGGGAGCTAGTTGATTCTTTGTTTAGTGTGTGTGGCCCCTTTGCGGCTCAGGGGACGAAGGGGGGAGAGGAGTACCCCTAGCGTTGGCTGGGAGGTATCGGTGAAGCCTCATCGATCGACAAGCGAGAGCTGCATGGAGCGTGCAGCACAACAACTCAGAGTGGGCGACTTGGGCTATGGCACACTTCCTTTATTTCTGCATGGTAGATTATTAGTATACTTTACGCTTTTAGTTCTGTATATTTAATTGGGTAAAGAAAATGATTGACCTAGCATTTTAATTGATAATTGAATCTCCCCCATAGCTTTAAGATCGTTATTGATTGATTCCCTTGGATTTTGATCCCTACATGTCATGACCGTCCTATGGTTTTATTGATTTTGTGGTGAGTTTTCGCTTCTTACTTCGCCCTCGTCCCTATCTCATCAGTTCTCTCCTAGGTAGTCGGCCAGGAGCCGGATCGAAGGTCATCACTTAGGTGTTAATAGACCTATAGATCCTAATGCCCTACCTTTCTATGCAATGATGATGAGCGACAGATGTTTCTGCCCAGACGTCTACCCATGTTGGTTGTTCCTGATCGATTGATTGTCTTGCACCTTTGCGATTGAGTACTTCTGCGATTGTTTATCCCTTCCTTCCTTGATCTGCTTATTACCCTCAGTGTTTGATGAAATGATCGGTGTGTTTTTAATGAAATGTCGTCTACGTTTTAATGCCTTTCCCAACAAAATTACTATATGGTTTTTACACATCTAGTCTTCCTTTTTCTTTGCGATTTTACCCTCGCACTTTAATATTCTTGATGAATTTATTTTGCGTAACTGCCCACTCGAATGACAGTTTATAAATTACTCTAGACTGCGTCTTATTCTTTTTAACTCTATGTTTGAAAAGTTGCTTGTCTTCAAATTACCCTTTGTAAAGTCACTGATTACCCTTGTTTTATTGACTGCATTGGGACAATTTTTCTTATTGTAGATAGTAAACTTTGGGACAATTTTTTTTTATATGGTTCTAGACAATCATGGCTTATATTTAATAGATTAGTACCAACAAAATCATTGTTATCTGTGTATTTGTTAGCATTGTGTGTTATTTATATCATTGCTAGTTGTGTCTCTGTATAGTGATATCACTGTATCACCTTTTCATTGTTAACTGTGTAATGTATAGGGATATCATTTGTTAGCTACGTAATTGGATAGCGTTGAATTGTACAATGATATCATACTTTTTGACGGCTTGTTTCTAGATAGTTGTTGCATTGACTGCATCTGGGTAGGGTAAAAGAATTTCTTTATATGACTGCCAAATAGACAATGAATTATTTATCTTCAACTATGTAATGGTAGCGGGAAAATGTAGGGTTATAATCATACATTACTATTGGTCAGCGTTTCGCCTCTATGTATTTCCTAGATGTAGAAATTTCGATACAAATTAATGTATTCCTGCGATTCTCCTGATCTAACAATTTCTGCCACTTGTTAAATATAGAATCGCTTCTACAATTATTATTGTGAAAGCAATTTAAACCGCGATCACAACCATAATGCACAAAGTGAAATATCAATAACACACAACACAATAGTTTTATCGAGAAAGCGTAAAGCTAAAAACCCCAACTATCATATATTATGTATATCATGAATCATGAAACAATCTCATACAAAACTCTAATCTAAGAGCTCTCAATACAATACAATCGTCTCACACTGTCATACAGAAATTAGCAAATACATGTGCCAATTTCCGTGTCCAGACAACCTGCCTCCTCTACACAATCTCTGCAATCTGAATTCTCACAATAAATCGAATGAATTACTTTGCGCATGCTCATAAGCATACCCACTGCATGTGTGAACAAATCACAACTGATAGCCAACTGTCCCTTTCACCTGTTATCTCAACTGGTGTCCATTGGAATGACATGCATGTAGTTAACTGCGACAAGTCTTCAGTTGCATGCGAGTTAACTGTTTGTGAATTAATGAATAGTTAATTCACTGAACTTGCACTAATACAACTAAGATTAACTCACTTAACTATACTTGTAATTATATTACAATTCCAAATCACTCAGTTATGAATGAGATAATAGATTAATATTTATTGTCTAATTTAATTAGGGGAAAAGTAAATTAGACACATGTTTCTTGTTGAATTTTCAACACTGGATGCACAGTTAGCGTTCCGTTGTGTAATCCGTAGGATAGAAATTTTTTATTTTAGAAAACCCTTACAAAATTTTGATGAGCGGTTACGGATGTCTCACGGAGTTAAACCCTCCTTCAAGTATGATTCGAATAGCTGTTTCACTCAGCAAAATTTTAGACTGCCTTCTCAGCACTTTTGGACAACGTTCAACGTAATTATAGGCTGCATTTTAGCTTGTATTTGATTGCGTTGTAATTATGTCGACTGATCTGGAATTTGTGTTATTGGTTAGTTAGACTTCAATTGATATTCCCTCTTTGAATGCAGGGATTATTACAGCCGAAATTTAAATGGCCAAACACATAGTTATTAGTGTTGAACAGGGGAAAAGACCATAAGAAAGTCACTATTATGTTATGTCTATGATTTTTATACATTTAATGATGAAAAAGGGTATTAAAATTCTTTACAATGATTTCCTTAAAAATAAAAACTATTTGTTGTACACAGCCACGTCAGAAAAAATGGTAACAATGACTAAATAATGCTTAACATCAATGATAAGATTCAATACCAACATTCACAAACCTACAACACAAGAATTTGAAGGTAGTTCAAGTGTCGACAAGATGCAAGAAAGAAGCTCTTTCTGCCACAACATGCTTACTTATCAACATATTCACTTATCCAGTTATCAAATTTAGCACCAAAATATATTGTTTTTTTTTTTATGACAGCCGATAATGGTGTTATCATTTATTTGACAGCTGGTATGTTATAATTGTTTATATGACAACATTTTATTTTACCATTGTTCCCCTTAAAGGAAACGAATCCTTTTGGTGGCTTAATTGGTCATAACCGTGCATTTTAAACTGACAGATTTAGAACTTAATAGCTAAAATTGGGCAGAAATATATTGTTTTGGTTTTTATTTAAAGAAAACAATTGTGTTCTTACCAGAGAGTGAGATAGGCTCAATTTTTAACTAGCGAATTCACTAAATTGTGAATTCTTAAGATAGCAAAACAATTGTAGTTGTAATTGGCAATATAACTAGTTATCGATGATATAATTATGAGAAAGGTTTATACCCTTTCGTTTAGATTAACCCCTTGACGAACATGATATTCCTAAAAAGACAATTGTATAGTTTGTGTGTGAAGGAAGGTATGAAAATAGATGATCATTTAAATACGTTTAATACTCTCTTATTTCAGTTGACTAGCATGGGAGTGAAATTTGAATCTGAAGATAAGGCGATTACATTATTATGTTCTTTGCCCGTGTCATGGGATCAATTTGTTACCTCTATTAGTTTCAGTTCAACAGAAAGTATTGAGTTTGATGATATTGTTGGAGCTTTACTATCTGAGGGAACAAGGAAGAAATCCAATTCAAAAACCTCTACATCTAAGGTGATGATGGTCAGAGGCAAACTTAAAGAAAGAGGACATGGTTAGAGTACATTTCTCTAATATTTCCCCACCCTACCCTCATATGAGGGTGTGAGTGTGGGGGTGGGGATAATATTAGAGAAATTTGTTATACATCTCTCTAATATTTCCCCCACCCCACACATTTATCTAATATTTCCCCCACCCCCACCCTCGTATGAATGTGGGGATGGGGATAATATTAGAGAAATGTATTATATATTTCTCTAATATTTCCCCCACCCCCACTCGTATGAGGGTGGGGGTTGGGGAAATATTAGAGAAATGTATATGAGGGTGGAAGTGGGGGAAATATTATAGAAATGTATAATACATTTCTCTAATATTTCTCTATACATTTATCTAATATTTCCCCCACCCCCATATGAGGTTGGGTTAGGGGAAATATTAGAGAAATGTATAATGAGGGTGAGGGTGGGGGTGGGGGAAATATTAGATAAATGTATAATACATTTCCCTAATATTTCCCAATATATTTCTCTAATATTTCCCCCTCCACCTCGCCCAATCCTAGCTTCATATCAGGGTGGGGGAAATATTAGAGAAATGTATTATACATTTATCTAATATTTAATACATTTCTCTAATATTTCGCCCGCCCTCATATGAGGGTATGAAGGGGGAAATATTAGAGAAATGTATTATAAAATTTTCTAATATTTCCTCCAATATGGGGGCGATTATATATTTCTCTAATATTTTTTCCACCCCGACCCTGATATGAAGGTGGCGGTGGGGGAAATATTAGAGAAATTGAGGGTGGGAGAAATATTTCTCTAATATTTCCCAATGTATTATGAGGCTGTGGGTGGGAGAAATATTAGAGAAATGTATAATAAATTCTCTAATATTTCTCCCACACCCACACTCATAATACATTTCTCTAATATTTCCCCCACCCTCACACTGATAATACATTTCTCTAATATTTCCCCCACGCCCAACTTCATACCCTCATATAGAGGTGGGGGAAATATTAGAAAAATGTATAATACATTTCTCTAATATTCCCCCCACCCATATGAGGGTGAGGGTGGGGGTGGCCGAAATAATGGAGAAATGTATCATACATTTCTCTAATATTTCCCTCACCCCCACCCTCATAATACATTTCTATAATATCTCCCCCACCCCCACCCTCATAATACATTTCTCTAATATTTCCCCCATGCCAACAATCATACCCTCATATGGGGGTGGGGGAAATATTAGAGAATATCAGCTGCAGTCTAACTAACCAATAATACAAATTCTAGATCAGTCAACATAATTACAACGCAATCAAATATAAGCTAAAATGTAGCCTATAATTACGCTGAACATAGTCCAAAAGTGCTGAGAAGGAAGTCTAAAATTTTGCTGAGTGAAATAGATGTTTGAATCATACATGAAGGAGGGTTTAACTCCATGAAACGTCCGTAACCGCTCATCAAAATTTTGTAAGGGTTCGCTAAAATAAAAATTTTCTATCCTACAGATTACACAAGGGAATGTTGTGTGTCCATCCAGGAAATAGACAAAGGGGAAACCCTGATCAAAAATAATGTATGATTATAACCCTACATTTTGTAACATCCCGCTCTGGTGCACTGAGAAAACTTATTATTTGAGGACACTTGCTCACAAGTGATCTGGACTTTTCTGATGTTAAAACATTTATACTTGATTATGATGCGTTATCATAGATGACATGATGTTTTACTATTTGATTAAGACAGGTGCTATTGACTCAGTTTTATTGAGTGTACAGGGTTTTGGACCTTGATGATGCAGAGGCATCGGTGGAACCCCTTGGACTCTGGATTAAGTCAGGGAGTGTGCTAATTGGGTTGATTTATTTACTGTGATATTTCATTGATTTGATGATTTGATGATTGACATGTTCTGACATGATTGTTGATGATGCAGGTTGACGATAGCTTGCCGACTAGACTCACATATGGAGTAAAGGGGCCACACACGATTTCCAGAGAGGTTGAGGGAGAGGTGTGGACAGCAGCCATGCCACAACCTACTACCACTCCTGCCGTGGCTTGAACTGTAGGTTAACGATTAACTAGTTCGAGAGGATCCACGATGCCGTGAGGGCAGACTACGGAGGTTGCTCATGATGATTATAAGAGGCACGCAATAAGGCGGGGGACTTATTCCTTAGAGCCCTTAGTCTCCCACAAGTTCTGTAGTGTCCCTAAGGCCGAGCCCCATTACAGATCATGTTATATGAAAAGAATTGTAAATGTGTTCTATAGGCTGGTGAGCCAAGTTTTTCATACGCTGTAGGCTTAGGTGTTTTGATAGGCTAGGGAGCCTAAGTGTTGAAGGCCAGGATCCTGTTGATGTACTTGTATGTATGCAAATCAATTAATAAAATATAAACACCGCTAGTGCAGACCGACCATGATGAATGAGTGATGGGGGACTGAGCATCCACAGAGTGAGCAAGGAACCAGGGGCTGAAATGTGGGAAAAGGGGCTGAGTGATGAGCCTAGGGGATAAGCCTAGGGGGCTTAGGCCTAGAATAATATTTTAATATTATTTCCTAAAAAACCATGTGAACATTATTTTATCCTAAGTCCTTTTGGAAGGATCCGTGATTTCCCAAGTGGTGGCAGGAAGGCGTACAGATGGAATGCATGCAGTTCCGAGGGTGACAAGTGTCAACCCTGGTGCATGCAAATAAAACAGAGGTAGTAATCCGTGAGGGGGATCTTCTCTCCATTCTGACCGGAACCTCTGAGGGTGGAACCGATACACCATCTTCCAGATTACTCGGATTCATCTCTGAAGCTGTTAAGCCTATGTTTGTCTGAAGAAACCGTGTACACCCATGTCTCGAGCGATGAGTCTGTGTCTGTTCTAGGCAAACCCAGGAGCGCATTCTTGAACCGGATTCTCTGTGTTGAGCTCGAGTGGAAGAATCCTTTGGTTGTTTGGGAAATGCTGAGCTAGCCTCTGCGTGGAACCTATTCCAAAATCAACACTGAGAGATCATCCTGTGACTGCTAAACCAATTTGGGGAAACCTGTGTCTGTGTTTCCCGTGGATTGTTGTCACCACATAGTACTGGACTGCGTGAGGCTTGTTGGCCTATGAGTGACTCCTCCAGGTGAGAGAGTGCGCAGAGGGAGAAGAGAACTCCTGGAAGGAACCCTGTAGTTTCCATAGAGCTCGGAGAATTCCGGTCCGGTCTGTTCTTGTAACCTAAGGTAAGGGAGATTGGCAGCCGAAGGACTGTCTAGGTGACATAGAAGCTGCACTCTCCTAGGGTGGAACAGGCATGTGGGGAATGAGGGTCTGTGGGCATTAAGCGTGGGAGATTCTTGGGAGAGCTCTCTTCCTAGTGATTTGTATGTGCTATCTTCCCTGTAACCTCAGCCTAGCCTAGGATTCATTTCCTTAGGGTGGAGCTTGGTCCCAGCTCGGGGGTGACCCACTGTTGAGATGATGAACAGTGTGGTCTAAGGCTGGGAGGTTCGTGGAAGGCCCGCACTTGGTTGGTGAATTCTACAGCTGTTCAAAGATAAGTATCTGAATTATCTTTTATCAAATTTGGCATGAATGTTCTATTTATGAATCATGTTTTCCGTTGTGTAAATGAGTTAGTGTTGAATACTATGGCTTGTTTAATTGTAGTAGTAACTTATATATCTTTTACTCTGACAATTAAGTGTGTTTAATTGTTTAAACACATTTTCTTATAATGTCTGCATGAATTATGTAATCATTCATGTATAGAATGTAAACTGAGAGTTTTGGAAACCTCGGTAGTGAAAGGCTACACTACAGCGTGGTATCAGAGCTAAGGTTTCGACATTGAGACTAGATGGACCAGTTGAGTGGTCTTTGGACCGAGGGTGAGAGGAGAAATTTTGTTTGGAGAACCAATTTCGGACCCTGGTTTGCGTCGAAGCATCAAGGAGATACTTGACGAGTTTTTAAGCTCAGGATGTTTAAATGGTGCTATGAAACTGCAGCTGGTATGGTCTATGACCACAGGGAGACAGGTCTCTACACAAATGGTGTTAGAACCGTCAAATCTGTTTGGAAGGGAAGGCGAACCCTTGTAATTGTCAGATCTGGAGAACGTGCACAAGGTTTAAAGCCTTTGGATACTACACAAGAGTTTAAACTTGAGAGGATCGTGAGTTGTAAGATCCCTGTGGCATTACCCGTCAATCGTCCGAGTTGACAGAAGTTGTGCAAGACTTAAGTCCTCATGGGTAGAGGAGAAGTCTCAGAGAGGCATCGGGATTTTAGAAGTCAAGAGAATCGAGACCTTGTGAGTCTCGAAACACCGAAGAAATCATAGCCGTAGGATCTCAAGGAGGACACTTGTCAAAGTCTTGGAGAGAGTCGAAAATCGGAGAATCGAAGTTCTCAAGCACCTAGGAATCTCATCACACGGAATCGTGATCCGCGATTTCACGACAAGATCTGGATCATTCATATTAGGGAACATGTGGCAGAGATCTTCCATCGGGGAAAGTCCCGACAAGGAGTAAGTCAATCAGTGTTTGAAGTTCATCGGGAAATCGGGAACCCCGGTGATGAGTGAGTCATACACTTTGAAACTCTGAACCCTGAAACCGTGATAAGTGGTCGATTACAGTCACGGGGTAGAGGTCACATGGACCTGACTTAACCACGAAGGGTTGAAGCAAAAGGTGCGTCGGCATATCGGGAATCGGGATATCGGAGATCCTGGAAGTAAAGGTTTTATGCATTGGAAAATCACGATACACGATTTCCTGATAAGGCCTAGGAGCGTGGGTCCACACCGACTGTTAGAAGGAAAGGTGGTAGATTTTTAGCGACAGGAAAAAGGATTGTTGATAATTAAACGATTGGGACCCATCGTGGATCCCGTGAGCCTATGAGCATGACATTGAAACCGCTGAAACCCGACGGGGTAGGGTGGAGGTCATATAGTATGGTCATGTGGACCAGAGGCTGAGCCAGGAGAGCTAGCTAGTGTAAAATCACATCGGGAATCGGAGGATCGGAGGTTGCGAATGCATTTGCATCACGACATCACAAATTCTGAAAACCCGATAAGAGGATTGATCACGGTCATGGGTAGTGGTCGTATGGTGAGGCTATAGCCCGGAGGGCTAGCACAGACGGAGTCCATCGGAAATCGAGAAATCGGGGATTCCACTTTCAAGCATTTTGGAACATTTAGATTTGAAAAATCCCGAACCCCGATAAGGGAAAAGGCCGTGGTCATGAGTCAACGGTCACATGATGTAGAGTCCATAGCAGGGGCTACCTGTAAAGGTAGCGCATCGGGAAATCGGAAATTGGGGATTCAACCCACCAGAACACTGCCGGTTTCAAAATCCCGATAGAGGTAACCCCGATAGAAGGAAGGGAGACCTCAAAGAGTTCTCTGTGGGAGGAAAAATTTCCGATAAGGAAACAAGAGAATTTCAAAGTTTTTCATGGACCGAGATTTTGAAGTTCTGAAACCCGACAAACACAGAGCCAGACAGAGCTCAGAAAACTTGTGAAGTTGAAATGTCTTTCATTTTTGTTCATAATAGTTATAAACGTTGTGGATTATTTATGAAGTAATGGCCTGACAATTTTGAATTGGATTGCACAGTGCATGTTCAAAATACAACAGAGGCCAAACTCCAGTTAATCAACGCCGAGTATGGAGTGGGGAAGAGTGCAAATTACCCCTGAAATGGAAGATGAGCGGGAAGGAAAGGATGTTAACCTAGGAGTCGAAGGATCGAACTCTAATGGGCATGGAAAGTAGATGGATAAGGAAGGACATATAATGAAAATCCTTGAAGGATTGCAAAGAGAGGCCAAGGAGCATCGAGCTGATAGTCGAAATCTCATGAAAGTTAAGGATCGACAAGGGAAATTAAACTTAAAATTCTTGCAAAGTTTGGAAAGAATAGAGAAGAAACTTGAGAAGGGAAGAGACTCAAGTACAACAAAGAGTCACAGAGACCATGGGAGAAGAGGTAGATCGAGGAGTTGTAGCCGACGTCACAGTCGCTCCCAAAAACATTCGGATAGTAAGACACACAGTAGTTCGAGTCCATCCCCTACCAGAAATCATCAAAAATCTTGAAGGGAGGAATTGAAAGGAGAGATGAATAAAATTAAACCTCCAACATTTGATGGAGAGAATAAGAAGGAGGAAGATGTTGAAACTTGGTTGTTGGGCATGAAGAAATACTTCCAGCTGCAGAATTATTGTGCCCATGCAGAAGGAAGAATTGCAATGTACCAGCTGAAAGGAAAAGCATCCATGTGGTGGGATTAGTTTGTGCAGGTGCAACACATCAGAGAGAAAGAGGTCACTTGGAAGGAATTCAAGAGGTATTTCGAGAAGGAATACCTGACTAAAAGATATTATGACAGAAAGATGAAGGATTTCTTTGAACTCAAGTTGGGTAGTATGACCATTGATGAGTATGAAAGAAGTTTTTTGGAACTGCTGAAGTATGTTCCATTCATCAAAGATGAGGCTGTCAAAATTCAGAGGTATCTATGTGGACTACCACCTTCCATTGGTGACAAGATTCAATACGATGATCATAAGACCATGGAAGAAACCATAAGAAGGGTGAAATGCCTATATGAACAACAAAGGGAAAATCCTACCTTTCGGAAGGCTTGGGATGACCAGAAGAGGTTTAAGAAGGAACAAAGGCAGAAGGGAAGTAAGCCTTCCTTTTTTAGAAATAGTCCTTGGGGACAGTCATCTTTTAAAGAGCCTAGGAAAGTTGAAGGGGGTGAACAGATGACAAGGCCTCCACCCATGGAGTGTTGGGGTTGTAAAGGGAATCATAGGTACAGAGACTACCCCCATAGGAAAGACAAAGCAAGAATTGTCCATACTATTCAGCAAACTAAAATAGTGGAGGATATGGGTAGCAGAATGTCGAGGATCTACGCAGCCCTGGACAACAATAAAGCAGAATTTCAATCACACATGATTGAAGTGGAAGGTATGATCAACAACCAACCACTTGTTATTTTGAATGATTCAGAGGCTAGCCATAGTTATGTAGATCCTAGATTGGTGGAAAGTTTACATCTAATGGGAAGCAAACATGAGAAGTCTTGGTTAGTACAGTTAGCCACAGGGACCAAGAGGAAGGTCACTGAATTGGTTAAGTCCTGTTCAGTGGACACGAAAGGAGTGAGCACTAAGGATAAATTGAACATTCCGCCTTTAGGCTCATATGATTTCTTAATTGGGATGGACTGGTTGGACCAGGACCATGCCCTTATGGATTGTCGAAACAAGAGGTTCACATGTCTGAACGAAGAGGGAAATCGGGTAACAGTTCAAGGAATTCCCAGAGCCATGGCTGTGAGGGAAATCTCAGCTATGCAACTGAAGAAATGTTATCGTAAAGGTTGTCAATTATTTTCATCCCGGGTGGAAGAAGCATTCCAAGATGAGGTCTCGAATCTGGAAGACCACAGGGTACTCAAAAAGTTTGAGGACGTGTTTCAGGAAGTGCCTGGACTACCTCTGAAGAGGGACATCAATTTTTCTATAAATCTGATGCCTAGAGAAGCTCTAGTTTCGAAAGCTCCTTATAGGATGAGCACACTAGAGCTGAAAGAGTTGCAACTGCAGCTCGAAGAGCTATTAAAGAAAGGCTACATTTGTCCCAGCGTGTCACCGTGGGGAGCCCCAGTCCTATTTCTGAAGAAGAAAGATGGAATGATGAGGTTGTGCATTGACTTTAGACAATTGAATAAAGTCACTGTCAAGAATAAATATCCTCTGCCAAGGATTGATGATCTTTTTGATCAGTTAAATGATGCGAAAGTATTTTCAAAAATAGATCTTCGATCTGGGTATCATCAACTGAGGATAAAATATGAAGACATCAACAAGACTGCCTTCAAAACAAGGTACGATCATTATGAGTTCATTGTGGTGCCGTTTGGACTGTCCAACGCCCCTGCTGTCTTCATGTGCTTAATGAATGGAGTGTTCAGAAATTATCTAGACAAGTTTTTCATAGTCTTCTTGGACGACATATTGGTGTATTCCAAGACAGAGGAAGAACATGAACAACATCTTAGAATGGTGTTGCAGGTGTTGAGAGAACACCAACTGTATGCAAAACTGAGCAAGTGCTCATTTTACCAAAAGCAGATCCATTACTTGGGACACATTATTTCTGAAGAGGGAATCGCTGTGGATCCCAAGAAGGTACAGGCCATTCAAGAGTGGCCAACGCCAAGAAATGTGACATAAGTTAGATCCTTTATGGGTCTGGCAGGTTATTATAGGAGGTTCATAGCCGGATTTTCAAGGATAGCTCATGCTATCACTTCTTTGCAAAGGAAGGAGAAGAAGTTCTAGTGGACTGATGTATGTGCAAGCAGCTTCCAGCAATTGAAGCAGCTGCTCACTGGTGCTCTAATCCTAAATATTGCTGATCCAAGTAAGGATTACGTAGTGTGCACATATGCGTGTAAGGAAGGGCTGGGAGGAGTTCTTAGCCAAGAGGGATCTGTAATTTGTTATGAATCCCAAAAGCTGAAAGAGCATGAAAAGAATTATGCCACTCATGATTTAGAGCTGGAAGCAGTTGTCCATTCATTGAGAAAATGGAAGCATTACCTCATGGGCAAGAAATTCGAGTTGAGAACATACCACAATGGTTTGAAGTACTTATTTGATCAGCCAACCCTAAATGCCAGGCAAATTAGATGGCTGGAATTTCTGTGTGAATATGACTTTGATATCAAGCATATCAAAGGGAAAGACAATAAATTGGCTGATGCACTTAGCAGAAAAGTGCATGAATTACATGATACAACCATTATCATGTACATAACTGAGTTGAAAGATAGAATTCTTGAAGCTGCAAGTGCTAATTTGCAGTACAAAAGACTGGTAGGAAAGCTACAGCAGAATAAGAAACCACAAACCAAGGAAAGTTATACCTTGGGAATTGATAGTCTACTTCTGCATAAAGACAGAGTGTATGTACCTAATGACAGAGAATTGAAGCTAGAAATTCTAAAAGAAATGCATAATGTGACTTATGCTGGTCATCCTGGATATCAAAAGACTGTGGCAGCAGTCAAAAGCCATTATTTTTGGCCAGGTATGAAGAAGGAAATTGTTGAATACATCACCAGATGTATGGAATGCCAAAAGGTCAAGGCTAAGCACAGACACCCAACAAGGTTGTTGCAGCCTTTACCTATTCCTGAGTGGAAATGGGATGTGGTAACAATGGATTTTATCACAGGATTGCCCAGAACAAGCAAGCAGCATGATTCAATCATGGTGGTGGTGGAAAAGCTTACTAAAGCTGCCCATTTTATTCCACTAAAAACCACCCACAGAGCAGCAGATGTTGTTGATATCTTTTTAAAAGAATTTGCACACTTGCACGGAATTCCTAAGACAATTATGTCTAATAGGGACTCGAAATTCACTTCGAATTTCTAGAGAGGACTGTTCAAGGGATTCGGAAAGAATTTGAACTTCAGTACAACATATCATCCTGAATTTGATGGACAGATAGAGAGAGTGAACAGAGTAATAGAAGACATGCCGAGAATGTATGTGATGGATAAACCATCCAGGTGGGAAGACTACCTGCATTTGGTAGAATTCACCTACAATAATGGGTACCATGCATCACTGAAGATGAGCCCATTCAAAGCAATTTATGAAAGAAAGTGCAACACTCCAGTGAGTTGGGATAATCCAGCTGACAGAGAAGTATTTGGACCGGAACTACTCAAAGATATGGAAGATCAAATGATCAAAATCAAATAGAATTTGAAAGCTACTCAGGATAGGCTGAAAAGTTACATTGATAGTAACAGAACTCATAAAGAATTCAAAGTGGGTGACTATGTTTTCTTGAAAGTGAAAACTAACAGGAGTTCCTTGAAATTGGGAAGTTGCGCCAGGTTGGCAGCAAGATTTTGTGGGCCATTCGAGATACTGGAAAGGATTGGGCCAGTTGCATACATGCTTGCATTACCTACATCTATGATTGTACATAATGTGTTTCATGTTTCACTGCTTAAGAAATATGTACCTGATATTAATCATATTATCGATTGGAATATGATCCAGGTGGAACCGGAAGGTGTCCTGCAAGTGCATCATGTATGCATATTGGACAAGAAAAGAAAACAACTCCGGAATCGAGCTATAGAGCTTGTAAAGGTCCAGTGGACCTGGTACGGTCCTGAGAATGCGACATGGGAGCATGCAGATGTTATGCAGGCAGAGTACCTGCATCCTTTTGAAAATTTTGAAGGACACGCAGAGGTAGTGTAAGTTGCACTGAGGACAGTGCAAAAAATAAGGGGAGGGGGACTGTAGTGTCCCCAAGGCCAAGCCTCGTTACATATCATGTTATATGCAAAGAATTGTAAATGTGTTCTATAGGATGGTGAGCCAAGTTTTGCATAAGTTGTAGGCTTATGTGTTTTGATAGGCCAGGGAGCCTAAGTGTTGAAGGTCAGGAGCCTGTTGATGTACTTGTATGTATGCAGATCAATTAATAAAATATAAACACCACCAATGTAGACTGACCACAATGAATGAGTGATGGGGGACTAAGTGTCCACAGAGTGGGCAAGGAACCAGGGGCTGAAAGGTGGGAAAAGGGGTTGAGTGATGAGCCTAGGGGGCTTAGTCCTGGAATAATATTTTAATATTATTTCCTAAAAAGCCATGTGCACATTATTTTATCCTAAGTCCTTTTGGAAGGACCTCTGATTTCACAAGTGGTGGGAGGAAGGCGTACGGATGGAATGCATGCAGTTCCCAGGGTGACAAGTGTCAACCCTGGTGCATGCAAATAAAATAGAGGCAGTAAGCCGTGAGGGGGGTTCTCAACCATTTGATCCGTCTGCCCTGAGCGAGAGCCAAGTGGGAAAGCCAGTCTGCAAGAGACCTTTGTGTAATCCTGATACAGAAAAGAAAGCCTGTATTTTGTCCTGAAGAATCCGTGTACACCCCTGTCCAGTGAGGGTGGATTCTGTGTCTGTCTCTGAGAAATCCCGTGAGCACATTTCCTAAACCGGAACCCTGTGTTGAACTCGAGTGGAAGAATCCTTGTTGTTGGGGAAAAGCTGAGCTAGCCTGTGCATGGAGCATGTTCCGAAATCATGCCGTGAGATCATCCAATGATTGCTGAACCGTTTTGGGAAGCCTTTGTCTGTGTTTCCCGTGGGTTGTTGTGATTGTGTAGTATTGGACTGCGTGAGGCTTGTTGGCCTGTGAGCGACTCCTCTAGGTGAGAGAGTGCGCAGAGGGAGAAGAGAACTCCTGGAAGGAATCCCTGTAGTTTCCATAGAGCCCAGAGACTTTCGGTCCGGTCTGTTCCTGTAACCCAAGGTAAGGGAGACTGGCTATCGAAGGACTATCTAGGTGTCAGAGAAGGTGCACTCTCCTAGGGTGGAATAGGCATGTGGGGAATGAGGGTCTGTGGGCAGTGAGCGTGGGAGATTCCTGGGAGAGCTTTCTTCCTGGTGTTTGTGTATGTGCTATCTTCCCTGTAACCTCAACTTGAGTCTAGATTCCTTGCCTTGGGGTGGAGCTCGGTCCCATCTCGGGGTTGACCCACTGTTGAGCTTATGAACAGTGTGGTCTAAGGCTAGGAGGTTCATGGAAGGCCTGCACTTGGTTGGTGAAATTCTACAGCTGTTAAAAGATAAGTATCTGAATTATGTTTTATCACATTTAGCATGACTGTGTTGTTTTTGAATCATGTTTTCCGCTATGTAAATGAGTTACTGTTGAATGCTATGGCTTGTTTAATTGTAGCAGTAACTTATATATCTTTTACTATGAGAATTAAGTGTGTTTAATTTTTTAAATGCATTTGCTTATAAATTATGCATGAATTATGTAAAAGTCTATGTACATAATGGTAACTGAGAGGTTGAAAACCTCGGTAGTGTAAAAAGGTACACTACAAGTTCACCTGGCAGAGTGTTGACTCCAGGGGTTATAGATGTCTACCAATCAGTCAAGTTGGCGAGTGGCACCTTTGGAGCAGGTGGTGCATCCTGAAGGGCACGTCGTGCAAAAGAAACGAACAAGGTGAGTGGCACCCTTGGAGCACGCGGTGCATCCTGAAGAGCACGTAGCGCAAAATAAATGAACAAGGTGAGTGGCACCCTTAGAGAAAGTGGTGCATCCTAAAGGGCACGTCGCGCAAAAGAAACGAACAAGGTGAATGGCACCCTTAGAGCACATGGTGTGTCCTGAAGGTCACATCGCATTGATGTTGAGGGAAAAAAAAAAACAAACCTAGATGGCCCTAAGACATTTACACATTAAGAAATCCTTAAACAACTTCCCTAATTGATTGTCGCCTAGCTTAGAATCTAAGTCCTAAGCCTAAGACTTTTCTAGGGTAAAAATTTTAGTGTAACCTTAAAGAAAAAGGCCCTAGCATAAAAATAAAAATTCAAACAAAAACCCACTTAAGTAATAGTTAGGTCTTCATAAAATTCCTGGGGTAATTAGTGAGAGTAAGAATTAAATTAAAACTAATGGTTTTAAAATTTTGCAAAGAAGAAATTATTTCCTAACTTGTGAAAGAACAAAAGATAATTAAATAAATAAAATGAAAAGATTAATTAGCACATTTACTGTTTTGGTTTTTAAAATAAAAAAAAACGATTAATAAAATAGGGAAACTAAGTAATAAAGGAAACATAGACAATTAATAAGTAATAAAACTATTTAACGTGCAGGAGTATAAAAAGTTATGAATTTAAAAATAAAATGAAAAGATTAATTAGCGCATTTACCTTTTTGGTTTTAAAAAAAAGAAGGGATTAATAAAAATAGGGAAACTAAGTAATAAAGGATACATTGACAATTAACAAGATAAAGAAAATAATTTTGGAGAAACATGGGGGACAAGTGACACTTGTAAGACAGAGAATTTTTAGAGGGATTTCATCAAAACTTAAATTAAATATGATTTAGGGAAAGGGTGAGTGTGAAAACTCTATAAAATAAAGGGAAGAGGAGGAAGAAGGGGATGGGCAGTTAGCGTAACGTTATGCTACCGAATTGGACTTGACTGATTGCTTGTGAGGAGTTGGGATTTTCTCAGCTTGTATTTTAGTGGTAGCTCAGC
>ML818608.1:49399-79072 GCA_009831015.1 Picea engelmannii | reverse complement strand
GTGGGGATGGGGATAATATTAGAGAAATGTATTATATATTTCTCTAATATTTCCCCCACCCCCACTCGTATGAGGGTGGGGGTTGGGGAAATATTAGAGAAATGTATATGAGGGTGGAAGTGGGGGAAATATTATAGAAATGTATAATACATTTCTCTAATATTTCTCTATACATTTATCTAATATTTCCCCCACCCCCATATGAGGTTGGGTTAGGGGAAATATTAGAGAAATGTATAATGAGGGTGAGGGTGGGGGTGGGGGAAATATTAGATAAATGTATAATACATTTCCCTAATATTTCCCAATATATTTCTCTAATATTTCCCCCTCCACCTCGCCCAATCCTAGCTTCATATCAGGGTGGGGGAAATATTAGAGAAATGTATTATACATTTATCTAATATTTAATACATTTCTCTAATATTTCGCCCGCCCTCATATGAGGGTATGAAGGGGGAAATATTAGAGAAATGTATTATAAAATTTTCTAATATTTCCTCCAATATGGGGGCGATTATATATTTCTCTAATATTTTTTCCACCCCGACCCTGATATGAAGGTGGCGGTGGGGGAAATATTAGAGAAATTGAGGGTGGGAGAAATATTTCTCTAATATTTCCCAATGTATTATGAGGCTGTGGGTGGGAGAAATATTAGAGAAATGTATAATAAATTCTCTAATATTTCTCCCACACCCACACTCATAATACATTTCTCTAATATTTCCCCCACCCTCACACTGATAATACATTTCTCTAATATTTCCCCCACGCCCAACTTCATACCCTCATATAGAGGTGGGGGAAATATTAGAAAAATGTATAATACATTTCTCTAATATTCCCCCCACCCATATGAGGGTGAGGGTGGGGGTGGCCGAAATAATGGAGAAATGTATCATACATTTCTCTAATATTTCCCTCACCCCCACCCTCATAATACATTTCTATAATATCTCCCCCACCCCCACCCTCATAATACATTTCTCTAATATTTCCCCCATGCCAACAATCATACCCTCATATGGGGGTGGGGGAAATATTAGAGAATATCAGCTGCAGTCTAACTAACCAATAATACAAATTCTAGATCAGTCAACATAATTACAACGCAATCAAATATAAGCTAAAATGTAGCCTATAATTACGCTGAACATAGTCCAAAAGTGCTGAGAAGGAAGTCTAAAATTTTGCTGAGTGAAATAGATGTTTGAATCATACATGAAGGAGGGTTTAACTCCATGAAACGTCCGTAACCGCTCATCAAAATTTTGTAAGGGTTCGCTAAAATAAAAATTTTCTATCCTACAGATTACACAAGGGAATGTTGTGTGTCCATCCAGGAAATAGACAAAGGGGAAACCCTGATCAAAAATAATGTATGATTATAACCCTACATTTTGTAACATCCCGCTCTGGTGCACTGAGAAAACTTATTATTTGAGGACACTTGCTCACAAGTGATCTGGACTTTTCTGATGTTAAAACATTTATACTTGATTATGATGCGTTATCATAGATGACATGATGTTTTACTATTTGATTAAGACAGGTGCTATTGACTCAGTTTTATTGAGTGTACAGGGTTTTGGACCTTGATGATGCAGAGGCATCGGTGGAACCCCTTGGACTCTGGATTAAGTCAGGGAGTGTGCTAATTGGGTTGATTTATTTACTGTGATATTTCATTGATTTGATGATTTGATGATTGACATGTTCTGACATGATTGTTGATGATGCAGGTTGACGATAGCTTGCCGACTAGACTCACATATGGAGTAAAGGGGCCACACACGATTTCCAGAGAGGTTGAGGGAGAGGTGTGGACAGCAGCCATGCCACAACCTACTACCACTCCTGCCGTGGCTTGAACTGTAGGTTAACGATTAACTAGTTCGAGAGGATCCACGATGCCGTGAGGGCAGACTACGGAGGTTGCTCATGATGATTATAAGAGGCACGCAATAAGGCGGGGGACTTATTCCTTAGAGCCCTTAGTCTCCCACAAGTTCTGTAGTGTCCCTAAGGCCGAGCCCCATTACAGATCATGTTATATGAAAAGAATTGTAAATGTGTTCTATAGGCTGGTGAGCCAAGTTTTTCATACGCTGTAGGCTTAGGTGTTTTGATAGGCTAGGGAGCCTAAGTGTTGAAGGCCAGGATCCTGTTGATGTACTTGTATGTATGCAAATCAATTAATAAAATATAAACACCGCTAGTGCAGACCGACCATGATGAATGAGTGATGGGGGACTGAGCATCCACAGAGTGAGCAAGGAACCAGGGGCTGAAATGTGGGAAAAGGGGCTGAGTGATGAGCCTAGGGGATAAGCCTAGGGGGCTTAGGCCTAGAATAATATTTTAATATTATTTCCTAAAAAACCATGTGAACATTATTTTATCCTAAGTCCTTTTGGAAGGATCCGTGATTTCCCAAGTGGTGGCAGGAAGGCGTACAGATGGAATGCATGCAGTTCCGAGGGTGACAAGTGTCAACCCTGGTGCATGCAAATAAAACAGAGGTAGTAATCCGTGAGGGGGATCTTCTCTCCATTCTGACCGGAACCTCTGAGGGTGGAACCGATACACCATCTTCCAGATTACTCGGATTCATCTCTGAAGCTGTTAAGCCTATGTTTGTCTGAAGAAACCGTGTACACCCATGTCTCGAGCGATGAGTCTGTGTCTGTTCTAGGCAAACCCAGGAGCGCATTCTTGAACCGGATTCTCTGTGTTGAGCTCGAGTGGAAGAATCCTTTGGTTGTTTGGGAAATGCTGAGCTAGCCTCTGCGTGGAACCTATTCCAAAATCAACACTGAGAGATCATCCTGTGACTGCTAAACCAATTTGGGGAAACCTGTGTCTGTGTTTCCCGTGGATTGTTGTCACCACATAGTACTGGACTGCGTGAGGCTTGTTGGCCTATGAGTGACTCCTCCAGGTGAGAGAGTGCGCAGAGGGAGAAGAGAACTCCTGGAAGGAACCCTGTAGTTTCCATAGAGCTCGGAGAATTCCGGTCCGGTCTGTTCTTGTAACCTAAGGTAAGGGAGATTGGCAGCCGAAGGACTGTCTAGGTGACATAGAAGCTGCACTCTCCTAGGGTGGAACAGGCATGTGGGGAATGAGGGTCTGTGGGCATTAAGCGTGGGAGATTCTTGGGAGAGCTCTCTTCCTAGTGATTTGTATGTGCTATCTTCCCTGTAACCTCAGCCTAGCCTAGGATTCATTTCCTTAGGGTGGAGCTTGGTCCCAGCTCGGGGGTGACCCACTGTTGAGATGATGAACAGTGTGGTCTAAGGCTGGGAGGTTCGTGGAAGGCCCGCACTTGGTTGGTGAATTCTACAGCTGTTCAAAGATAAGTATCTGAATTATCTTTTATCAAATTTGGCATGAATGTTCTATTTATGAATCATGTTTTCCGTTGTGTAAATGAGTTAGTGTTGAATACTATGGCTTGTTTAATTGTAGTAGTAACTTATATATCTTTTACTCTGACAATTAAGTGTGTTTAATTGTTTAAACACATTTTCTTATAATGTCTGCATGAATTATGTAATCATTCATGTATAGAATGTAAACTGAGAGTTTTGGAAACCTCGGTAGTGAAAGGCTACACTACAGCGTGGTATCAGAGCTAAGGTTTCGACATTGAGACTAGATGGACCAGTTGAGTGGTCTTTGGACCGAGGGTGAGAGGAGAAATTTTGTTTGGAGAACCAATTTCGGACCCTGGTTTGCGTCGAAGCATCAAGGAGATACTTGACGAGTTTTTAAGCTCAGGATGTTTAAATGGTGCTATGAAACTGCAGCTGGTATGGTCTATGACCACAGGGAGACAGGTCTCTACACAAATGGTGTTAGAACCGTCAAATCTGTTTGGAAGGGAAGGCGAACCCTTGTAATTGTCAGATCTGGAGAACGTGCACAAGGTTTAAAGCCTTTGGATACTACACAAGAGTTTAAACTTGAGAGGATCGTGAGTTGTAAGATCCCTGTGGCATTACCCGTCAATCGTCCGAGTTGACAGAAGTTGTGCAAGACTTAAGTCCTCATGGGTAGAGGAGAAGTCTCAGAGAGGCATCGGGATTTTAGAAGTCAAGAGAATCGAGACCTTGTGAGTCTCGAAACACCGAAGAAATCATAGCCGTAGGATCTCAAGGAGGACACTTGTCAAAGTCTTGGAGAGAGTCGAAAATCGGAGAATCGAAGTTCTCAAGCACCTAGGAATCTCATCACACGGAATCGTGATCCGCGATTTCACGACAAGATCTGGATCATTCATATTAGGGAACATGTGGCAGAGATCTTCCATCGGGGAAAGTCCCGACAAGGAGTAAGTCAATCAGTGTTTGAAGTTCATCGGGAAATCGGGAACCCCGGTGATGAGTGAGTCATACACTTTGAAACTCTGAACCCTGAAACCGTGATAAGTGGTCGATTACAGTCACGGGGTAGAGGTCACATGGACCTGACTTAACCACGAAGGGTTGAAGCAAAAGGTGCGTCGGCATATCGGGAATCGGGATATCGGAGATCCTGGAAGTAAAGGTTTTATGCATTGGAAAATCACGATACACGATTTCCTGATAAGGCCTAGGAGCGTGGGTCCACACCGACTGTTAGAAGGAAAGGTGGTAGATTTTTAGCGACAGGAAAAAGGATTGTTGATAATTAAACGATTGGGACCCATCGTGGATCCCGTGAGCCTATGAGCATGACATTGAAACCGCTGAAACCCGACGGGGTAGGGTGGAGGTCATATAGTATGGTCATGTGGACCAGAGGCTGAGCCAGGAGAGCTAGCTAGTGTAAAATCACATCGGGAATCGGAGGATCGGAGGTTGCGAATGCATTTGCATCACGACATCACAAATTCTGAAAACCCGATAAGAGGATTGATCACGGTCATGGGTAGTGGTCGTATGGTGAGGCTATAGCCCGGAGGGCTAGCACAGACGGAGTCCATCGGAAATCGAGAAATCGGGGATTCCACTTTCAAGCATTTTGGAACATTTAGATTTGAAAAATCCCGAACCCCGATAAGGGAAAAGGCCGTGGTCATGAGTCAACGGTCACATGATGTAGAGTCCATAGCAGGGGCTACCTGTAAAGGTAGCGCATCGGGAAATCGGAAATTGGGGATTCAACCCACCAGAACACTGCCGGTTTCAAAATCCCGATAGAGGTAACCCCGATAGAAGGAAGGGAGACCTCAAAGAGTTCCCTGTGGGAGGAAAATTTTCTGATAAGGAAACAAGAGAATTTCAAATTTTTTCATGGACCGAGATTTTGAAGTTCTGAAACTCGACAAACACAGAGCCAGACAGAGCTCAGAAAACTTGTGAAGTTGAAATGTCTTTCGTTTTTGTTCGTAATAGTTATAAATGTTGTGGATTATTTATGAAGTAATGGACTGACAATTTTGAATTGGATTGCACAGTGCATGTTCAAAATACAACAGAGGCCAAACTCCAGTTAATCAACGCCGAGTATGGAGTGGGGAAGAGTGCAAATTACCCCTAAAATGGAAGACGAGCAGGAAGGAAAGGATGTTAACCTAGGAGTCAAAGGATCGAACTCTAATGGGAATGGAAAGGAGATGGATAAGGAAGGACATATAATGAAAATCCTTGAAGGATTGCAAAGAGAGGCCAAGGAGCATCGAGTTGATAGCCGAAAGCTCATGAAGTTAAGGATCAGCAAGGGAAATTAAACTTAAAATTCTTGCAGAGTTTGGAAATAATAGAGAAGAAACTTGAGAAGGGAAGAGACTCAAGTACGACAAAGAGTCATAGAAACCATGGGAGAAGAGGTAGATCAAGGAGTGGTAGCCGACGTCACAGTCGCTCCCAAAAACATTCGGACAGTAAGACACACAGTAGTTCGAGTCCATCCCCTACTAGAAATCATCAAAAATCTTGAAGGGAGGAATTGAAAGGAGAGATGAATAAAATTAAACCTCCAACATTTGATGGAGAGCATAAGAAGGAGGAAGATGTTGAAACTTGGTTGTTGGGCATGAAGAAATACTTCCAGCTGTAGAATTATTCTGCCCATCCAGAAGGAAGAATTGCAATGTACCAGCTGAAAGGAAAAGCATCCATGTGGTGGGATCAGTTTGTGCAGGTGCAACACATCAGAGAGAAAGAGGTCACTTGGAAGGAATTCAAGAGGTATTTCGAGAAGAAATACCTGACTAAAAGATATTATGACAGAAAGATGAAGGAGTTCTCTGAACTCAAGTTGGGTAGTATGACCATTGATGAGTATGAACGAAGTTTTCTGGAACTGCTGAAGTATGTTCCATTCATCAAAGATGAGGCTGTCAAAATTCACAGGTATCTGAGTGGACTACCACCTTCCATTGGTGACAAGATTCAATACGATGATCCTAAGACCATGGAAGAAACCATAAGAAGGGCGAAATGCCTATATGAACAACAAAGGAAAAAGCCTACCTTTCGGAAGGCTTGGGATGACCAGAAGAGGTTTAAGAAGGAACAAAGGCAGAAGGGAAGTAAGCCTTCCTTTTTCAGAAACAGTCCTTGGGGACAGTCATCTTTTAAAGAGCCTAGGAAAGTTGAAGGGGGTGAACAAATGACAAGGCCTCCACCCATGGAGTGTTGGGGTTGTAAAGGGAATCATAGGTACAGAGACTACCCCCATAGGAAAGACAAAGAAAGAATTGTCCATACTGTTCAGCAAGCTAAAATAGTGGAGGATATGGGCAGCAGAATGTCGAGGATCTACGCAGCCCTGGACAACAAGAAAGTAGAATTTCAATCACACATGATTGAAGTGGAAGGTATGATCAACAACCAACCACTTGTTATTTTTATTGATTCAGAGGCTAGCCATAGTTATGTAGATCCTAGATTGGTGGAAAGTTTACATCTAATGAGAAGCAAACATGAGAAGTCTTGGTTATTACAGTTAGCCACAGGGACCAAGAGGAAGGTCACTGAATTGGTTAAGTCTTGTTCAGTGGACACGAAAGGAGTGAGCACTAAGGCTGAATTGAACATTCCGCCTTTAGGCTCATATTATTTCTTAATTGGGATGGACTGGTTGGACCAACACCATGCCCTTCTGGATTGTCGAAACAAGAGGTTCACATGTCTGAACGAAGAGGGAAATCGGGTAACATTTCAAGGAATTCCCAGAGCCATGGCTGTGAGGGAAATCTCAACTATGCAGCTGGATAAATGTTATCGGAAAGGTTGTCAATTATTTGCAGCCCGGGTGGAAGAAGCATTCCAAGATGAGGTCTCAAATCTGGAAGACCACAGGGTACTCAAAAAGTTTGAGGACGTGTTTCAAGAGGTGCCTGGACTACCTCTGAAGAGGGACATCAATTTTTCTATAAATTTGATGCCTAGAGCAGCTCTAGTTTCGAAAGCTCCTTATAGAATGAGCACACTAGAGCTAAAAGAGTTGCAACTGCAGCTCGAAGAGCTATTAAAGAAAGGCTACATTTGTCCCAGCGTGTCATCATGGGGAGCCCCAGTCCTATTTGTGAAGAAGAAAGATGGAACGATGAGGTTGTGCATTGACTTTAGACAGTTGAATAAAGTCACTGTCAAGAATAAATATCCTCTGCCAAGGATTGATGATCTTTTTGATCAGTTAAAGGATGCAAAAGTATTTTCAAAAATAGATCTTCGATCTGGGTATCATCAACTGAGGATAAAAGATGAAGACATCAGCAAGACTGCCTTCAATACAAGGTACGGTCATTATGAGTTCACTGTGGTGCCGTTTGGACTATCCAACGCGCCTGCTGTCTTCATGTGCTTAATGAATGGAGTGTTCAGAAATTATCTAGACAAGTTTGTCATAGTCTTCTTGGACGACATCTTGGTGTATTCCAAGATAGAGGAAGAACATGAACAACATCTTAGAATGGTGTTGCAGGTGTTGAGAGAACACCAACTGTATGCAAAACTGAGCAAGTGCTCATTTTACCAAAAGCAGATCCATTCCTTGGGACACATTATTTCTGAAGAGGGAATCGTTGTGGATCCCAAGAAGGTACAGGCCATTCAAGAGTGGCCAACGCCAAGAAATGTGACATAAGTTAGATCCTTTATGGGTCTGGCAGGTTATTATAGGAGGTTCATAGCCGTATTTTCAAGGATAGCTCATGCTATCACTTCTTTGCAAAGGAAGGAGAAGAAGTTCCAGTGGACTGATGTATGTGCGAGCAGCTTCCAGCAATTGAAGCAGTTGCTCACTAGTGCTCCAATCCTAAATATTGCTGATCCAAGTAAGGATTACGTAGTGTGCACAGATGCGTGTAAGGAAGGGCTAGGAGGAGTTCTTAGCCAAGAGGGATCTGTAATTTGTTATGAATCCCAAAAGCTGAAAGAGCATGAAAAGAATTATGCCACTCATGATTTAGAGCTGGCAGCAGTTGTCCATTCATTGAGGAAATGGAAACATTACCTCATGGGCAAGAAATTCGAGTTGAGAACATACCACAATGGTTTGAAGTACTTATTTGATCAGCCAACCCTAAATGCCAGTCAAATTAGATGGCTGGAATTTCTGTGTGAATATGACTTTGATATCAAGCATATCAAAGGGAAAGACAATAAATTGGCTAATGCACTCAGCAGAAAAGTGCATGAATTACATGCTACAACCATTATCATGTACATAACTGAGTTGAAAGATAGAATTCTTGAAGCTGCAAGTGTTGATTTGCAGTACAAAAGACTGGTAGCAAAGCTACAACAGAATGAGAAACCACAAACCAAGGAAAGTTATACCTTGGGAATTGATAGTCTACTTCTGCATAAAGACAGAGTGTATGTACCTAATGACAGAGAATTGAAGCTGGAAATTCTAAAAGAAATGCATAATGTGACTTATGTTGGTCATCCTGGATATCAAAAGACTGTGGCAACAGTCAAAAGCCATTATTTTTGGCCAGGTATGAAGAAGGAAATTGTTGAATACATCACTAGATGTATGGAATTCCAAAAGGTCAAGGCTAAGCACAGACACCTAGCAGGGTTGTTGCAGCCTTTACCTATTCCTGAGTGGAAATGGGATGTGGTAACAATGGATTTTATCACAGGATTGCCCAGAACAAGCAAGCAGCATGATTCAATCATGGTGGTGGTGGACAAGCTTACTAAAGCTGCCCATTTTATTCCACTGAAAACCACCCACAGAGCAGCAGATGTTGTTGATATCTTTTAAAAAGAATTTGCACACTTGCATGGAATTCCTAAGACAATTGTGTCTAATAGGGACCGGAAATTCACTTCGAATTTCTAGAGAGGAATGTTCAAGGGATTCAGAAAGAATTTGAAATTCAGTACAACATATCATCCTGAGTCTGATGGACAGATAGAGAGAGTGAACAGAGTAATAGAAGACATGCTGAGAATGTATGTGATGGATAAACCATCCAGGTGGGAAGACTACCTGCATTTGGTAGAATTCACCTACAATAATGGGTACCATGCATCACTGAAGATGATCCCATTCAAAGCACTTTATGAAAAAAAGTGCAACACTCCAGTGAGCTGGGATAATCCAGCTGACAGAGAAGTATTTGGACCGGAACTACTCAAAGATATGGAAGATCAAATGATCAAAATCAAATAGAATTTGAAAGCTGCTCAGGACAGGAAGAAAAGTTACGCTGATAGTAACAAAACTCATAAGGAATTCAAAGTGGGTGACTATGTTTTCTTGAAAGTGAAAACTAACAGGAGTTCCCTGAAATTGGGAAGTTGTGCCAAGTTGGCAGCAAGATTTTGTGGGCCATTCGAGATCCTGGAAAGGATTGGGCCAGTTGCATACATGCTTGCATTACCTACATCTATGATTGTACATAATGTGTTTCATGTTTCACTGCTTAAGAAATATGTACCTGATATTAATCATATTATCGATTGGAATATGATCCAAGTGGAACCGGAAGGTGTCCTGCAAGTGCATCATGTACGCATATTGGACAGGAAAAGAAAACAGCTCTGGAATGGAGCTATAGAGCTTGTAAAGGTCCAGTGGACCTGGTACGGTCCTGAGAATGCGACATAGGAGCATGCAGATGTTATGCAGGCAGAGTACCTGAATCCTTTTGAAAATTTTGAAGGACACGCAGAGGCAGTGTAAGTTGCACTGAGGACAGTGCAAAAAATAAGGGGAGGGGGATTGTAGTGTCCCCAAGGCCAAGCCTCGTTACATATCATGTTATATGCAAATAATTGTAAATGTGTTCTATAGGCTGGTGAGCCATGTTTTTCATAAGTTGTAGGCTTATGTGTTTTGATAGGCCAGGGAGCCTAAGTGTTGAAGGTCAGGAGCCTGTTGATGTACTTGTATGTATGCAGATCAATTAATAAAATATAAACACCACCAGTGCAGACCGACCACAATGAATGAGTGATGGGGGACTGAGCGTCCACAGAGTGGGCAAGGAACCAGGGGCTGAAAGGTGGGAAAAGGGGCTGAGTGATGAGCCTAGGGGCTAAGCCTAGGGGGCTTAGGCCTAGAATAATATTTTAATATTATTTCCTAAAAATCCATGTGCGCATTATTTTATCCTAAGTCCTTTTGGAAGGACCTGTGATTTCGCAAGTGGTGGGAGGAAGGCGTACGGATGGAATGCATGCAGTTCCCAGGGTGACAAGTGTCAACCCTGGTGCATGCAAATAAAATAGAGGCAGTAAGCCGTGAGGGGGGTTCTCAACCATTTGATCCATCTACCCTGAGCAAGAGCCAAGTGGGAAATCTAGTCTGCAAGAGACCTTTTTGTAATCTTGATACAGAAAAGAAAGCCTGTGTTTTGTCCTGAAGAATCCGTGTACACCCCTGTCCAGTGAGGGTGGAGTCTGTGTCTGTCTCTGAGAAATCCTGTGAGCGCATTTCCTAAACCAGAACCCTGTGTTGAACTCGAGTGGAAGAATCCTTGTTGTTGGGGAAAAGCTGAGCTAGCCTGTGCGTGGAGCCTGTTCCGAAATCATGCCGTGAGATCATCCAATGATTGCTGAACCGTTTTGGGAAGCCTTTGTCTGTGTTTCCCGTGGGTTGTTGTGACTGTGCAGTATTGGACTACGTGAGGCTTGTTGGCCTGTGAGAGACTCCTCCAGGTGAGAGAGTGCGCAGAGGGAGAAGAGAACTCTTGGAAGGAATCCCTGTAGCTGCCATAGAGCCCAGAGACTTTTAGTCCGGTCTGTTCCTGTAACCCAAGGTAAGGGAGACTGGCAGTCGAAGGACTATCTAGGTGAAAGAGAAGGTGCACTCTCCTAGGGTGGAATAGGCATGTGGGGAATGAGGGTCTGTGGGCAGTGAGCGTGGGAGATTCCTGGGAGAGCTTTCTTCCTGGTGTTTGTGTATGTGCTATCTTCCATGTAACCTCAACCTGAGTCTAGATTCCTTGCCTTGGGGTGGAGCTCGGTCCCATCTCAGGGGTGACCCACTGTTGAGCTGATGAACAGTGTGGTCTAAGGCTGGGAGGTTCATGGAAGGCCTGCACTTGGTTGGTGAAATTCTACAGCTGTTAAAAGATAAGTATCTGAATTATGTTTTATCACATTTAGCATGACTGTGTTGTTTCTGAATCATGTTTTCCGCTGTGTAAATGAGTTACTGTTGAATGCTATGGCTTGTTTAATTGTAGCAGTAACTTATATATCTTTTACTATGAGAATTAAGTGTGTTTAATTTTTTAAATGCATTTGCTTATAAATTATGCACGAATTATGTAAAAGTCTGTGTACAGAATGGTAACTGAGAGGTTGAAAACCTCGGTAGTGTAAAAAGGTACACTATAGGTTCACCTGGCAGAGTGTTGACCCCAGGGGTTATAGATGTCTACCAATCAGTCAAGTTGGCGAGTGGCACCTTTGGAGCATGTGGTGCATCGTGAAGGGCACATCGCCCAAAAGAAACGAACAAGGTGAGTGGCACCCTTGGAGCACGCGGTGCATCCTGAAGGGCACGTAGCGCAAAAGAAATGAACAAGGCGAGTGGCACCCTTGGAGCAAGTGGTGCATCCTAAAGGGCACGTCGTGCAAAAGAAACAAACAAGGCGAGTGGCACCCTTAGAGCACGTGGTGCGTCCTGAAGGGCACATCGCATTGATGTTGAGGGAAAAAAAAAAACAAACCTAGATGGCCCTAAGACATTTACACATTAAGAAATCCTTAAACAACTTCCCTAACCGATTGTCGCCTAGCTTAGAATCTAAGTCCTAAGCCTAATACTTTTCTAGGGTAAAAATTTTAGTGTAACCTTAAAGAAAAAGGCCCTAGCATAAAAATAAAAATTCAAACAAAAACCCACTTAAGTAATAGTTAGGTCTTCATAAAATTCCCGGGGTAATTAATGAGAGTAAGAATTAAATTAAAACTAATGGTTTTAAAATTTTGCAAAGAAGAAATTATTTCCTAACTTGTGAAAGAACAAAAGATAATTAAATAAATAAAATGAAAAGATTAATTAGCACATTTACTGTTTTGGTTTTAAAAATAAAAGAAGGGATTAATAAAATAGGGAAACTAAGTAATAAAGGAAACATAGACAATTAATAAGTAATAAAATTATTTAACGTGCAGGAGTATAAAAAGTTATGAATTTAAAAATAAAATGAAAAGATTAATTAGCGCATTTACCTTTTTGGTTTTAAAAAAAAGAAGGGATTAATAAAAATAGGGAAACTAAGTAATAAAGGATACATAGACAATTAACAAGATAAAGAAAATAATTTTGGAGAAACATGGGGGACGAGTGACACTTGTAAGACAGAGAATTTTTAGAGGGTTTTCATCAAAACTTAAATTAAATATGATTTAGGGAAAGGGTGGGTGTGAAAACTCTATAAAATAAAGGGAAGAGGAGGAAGAAGGGGATGGGCAGTTAGCGTAACGTTATGCTACCGAATTGGACTTGACTGATTGCTTGTGAGGAGTTGGGATTTTCTCAGCTTGTATTTTAGTGGTAGCTCAGCCTTGCGAGGCAAGCTAGGAAGCTAGGCATACCTTATGGATTTGTGTGGCCCCTTTGCGGCTTGGGGGGCTAAGGGGGAAGCAGAGTACCCCTAGCGATTGGCTAGGAGGTACCGGTGTAGTCTCTATGGTCGGTGAGCGAGAGCATCATTGAGCACGCGGACAACCCTCGGAGTGAGCGAACAACAGGCCAAGGTACAGATTTCGTTAAATGGTAAAATTGTTGTAGGACATATAATTATATTCACATGTGTGTTAAGTAGGTGAGAAATCGATTTGTTTTATGACTTCACTTTTAAAGTACCTTGCAATTGTAATGAAGGCAAAGTCCCTTATTTCTGCATTTTATATTCACCGGCTGAATTATCTTGTGTTTTATTTACTAATGGGTGAGCGCGCATTGTGTTTCATTAACTCCCTCGCAATTGGACTCTACAATTGTTTTTAATGACCCCTTTTTTTATCCTGAGTACTTAATCTCTGCTTGGTGTTATTGACAATTTTTTTTGTCTTGGGCCGGTGCCCACTCGTTGACCGCTGAAAGCTTTTAATTCTATGGTTGCTTCTGTGTTGTCTTGTTTTACTTCTGCACTACCCTGTTGTATCGATGGTAAAATCATTACTCCTATGTTGGGTAGATTTATATTACTAAAATGGTAGGTAGAATCTTCAGCGATGGAATGGGGAGGGCTGTTGACCTTGCTCTCCATTTATTTTGGTTGTAATTCACTGCGACCTAATGGAGAGTAACCATACTTTGACCACTTGATCTCTGTGATTTGTTGTTTTTTTTTTTTATATATCTCTGCACTGCGTTGTGTTTCCCAGGGAATTGGGGAAAGTGACCCACGCGATTTCAACCATCAAATTGCTGCATTTTCATGTTACTTCTCTCTGCACTTGCGTTGATGTTCTCTGTGATTTGGGGTGAATACCCACCCGTTTTCCCATCACCTTGAGCTCTGCGATGTTGGCTTTTTACATCTTTGCATTTTATTTTCTCTTTGTTTATCTTATGGATGAATTATTTAGGACCCCGGCCATGCATTTCAACCTTGGCAGCAGATTGTTCCTCTTCACGTTTTACCTCTATAATTGTCGGTGCACATCTGTATTGTTGTTGTGCCCTTACCTCTGTAAGCGTATTAAGGCAGCTGTGAGGGGTCCTCGGTGACACTGCTTGGAATAATTTGGTCGTCTTGGCTGTTGTCATCCGCCTAGTTCCTGATTTTGTCAGTGAATAGTAGCCATTGATTGATTAAGGCGCGCACTCATAACTACCGCAGTCATGGCTACTGCAAACAATTTTATTACCACACCTCTTGACTCTACACTTTAAGGTTAGTAATGTCGCCCGTGCCTAGTACTAGTGATTCTCTGCGTCGATGTTGCACCCCTCCCCTTTGGCGGCCGTGTAAATCGGTTAATTCTACCTGTGTTCTAACAACTTTCCATTTGTGCCTGGCCGGTTGCCTCTGCGCGTTTGGTTCCAGCTAAAACTCGCCTACCTGCCTGACTCAAAAATTGCCTCAACGTGTTCTCCCGGGCATCTCCCTTCGGGCGATTGCCTTTAATTCCTAGCTACTCTCATAAATTGCCTTTGAAGTCTCACAGTGTTATGATGGCATATTAATGGGTGACAGAACTACTGTTTTTACTTTTCGTAGGGAAGGGTCCTTTTTATTTAAAATTCCAATGCTATCAGTAAATAGGTATCGACATGGTTAGTTTGATCTGGTGGTTGTAGTTTCATTTGTAAGTGATAGTAATAAAGCGTAACTTTTCTTGTTATTTAATTACAGTGCTACTTTAATACAAAAGAAAGGATCCAGTCATCTATATCATGTTATTGTAGTTCCATTTTAGCGATAACAATAAAGGGCAAGGTTCTTGTTATTAAATTTCATGTTGCTTTAGTATAAAAAGAAAGGATATGGTTATTTATGTCATGTCATTGCAGTTCATGGTAGTGATAACAATAAAGTGCAAGGTTCTTGTTATTAAATTTCATGTTGCTTTAATATAAAAAGAAAGGATATGGTTATTTATGTCATGTCATTGCAGTTCATGGTAGTGATAATAATAAAGTGCAAGGTTCTTGTTAAGTTATTTGCAATGCTATTATACTATACAAGTAACGATGTRGGTATTTTTCTRGATAGGGTAGTATTGTTCCTTTGTTAATAATAATCAAATAAAATGTAAAGTCATTGTCATTTTAATTGAAAGGTGTTCTAGAGCATAAAGGTGAGGATATGGTTATGTTATGCTAAGGATTAGTGTAGTCTCATTTTTATTAATAACAATAACATGTAAAGTCCTTGTCCTTTTAATCGAATGTTATAAGGAAGGTGATGACATGGATATGTCATGAAACTGCTAATATAATTTCATTGGGAATGATGACTTATAAAAATAAAGGTCCTTGAATCTAAGTGCAATCAATTAGTAAATTTTAGTAACGGGGATTGCAGTTAACTAATTGTACATTATTAAGACTGGGTTGGTAACTCGTCGCTTAATGAAAACAATGGAGTAATTGGTCTATGATTAATGTCTTTGAGTCTCATTAGTTGATGGTCGATGTCGGAGTCCTTCTGACTTGCGTCTCCCATAGTGGTAGTGGTTTTCCTTGAATTTGTAGTTCATGGTTGTCTTGCATTGTGTGGTCTGCTGGTGTCAGGAGAGATCTAGACACCTCCCTATAGCCTTAGTATATACAGCTGTGTGTGTGATTATTTTCTGTGTGAAGAATCCAGTGCCGTATCAAGAGTCTCGGGCCCTTTAAAGGCAGGGTTCCACTCTTGCGACACACCTGGCGGAGATTACTAGTTTCTTCCTGAGCAGTCGGCCAGGAGCTTATCTGACCTTCTCTCTCTCCAGAGCAGAGGACTAAGATTAAACGCCCTACTTTCCTATGCAGAAATAGTAAAATCTACTACTATGGATTCTTCCTTTTGTGTTCGTACTGTGCATAACCCATTATCTTGTTAAATGTTTGCAGTTACTTGTTGTGCGCCTTATGTCTAAGGTTGTTTAATGCTTCCAATTACTTGTTGTGCACCTTGTGTCTTCTTTTTGTGATCATCATGGTTGCGTCTTGTTAGTCGCCGGGTGGCGACGTAGAGTCAAGTGTGTTGTTCCCTTTTACACACGTGCACACACCTTAAACAAAAAAAAAAGAATTTTCACCTATTAAAGAGTTGTTGTCGTAACGAGGAGGGTCGTTACACATTTTCTCACTGCCATTACACATCTGAAGAGAAATAATTCTCTGTCTATTTGGCAGTCGTATAAAGAAATTATTTTACCCTACCGAGACACAGTCAACACAACAACTATCTAGAAACAAGTCGTCAAAAAGTATGATATCATTGTACAATTGAATTTTATCCAATTACATAGATAACAAATGATATCCCTATACATTACACAGTTAACAATGAAAAGGCGATACAATGATATCACTATACAAAGACACAACTAACAATGATATCACTAACACACAATGCTAACAAATACACAAATAACAATGATTTCGTTGGTACTAATCTATTAAATATAAGCCACGACTGTCTAGAACCATATCAAAAAATGTTGTCCCAAATTTTACTGTCTACATTAAAAAAAATTGTCCCAACGCGGTCAATAAAACAAGGGTAATCAGTGACTTTACAAAGGGTAATTTGAAGACAAGCAACTAGTCAAAAACAGAGTTAAAAAGAATAAGACGTAGTCTATAGTAATTTATAAATTATCATTTGAGTGGGAAATTATGCAAAATAAATTCATCAACAATATTAAAGTGCGAGGGTAAAATCGCAAAGAAAAAGGAAGACCAGATGTGTAAAAACCATATAGTAATTTCTCCAAGAAAGGCATTAAAACACAAACGACATTTCATTAAAAACACACCAATCATTTCATCAAACGTTGAGGGTAATAAGAGGATCAAGGAAGGAAGAGATAAGAAATCGCATAAGTACTCAATCGCAAAGGCACAAGACAATCAATCAACTAGGAACAACCAACATGGGTAGACGGCTGGGCAGAAACATCTGTCACTCATCATCATTGCACAAAAAGGTAGGGCATTAGGATCTATAGGTCTATTAACACCTAGGTGATGATCGTCGATTCGGCTCCTGGCCGACTGCCTAGGCAAGCACTGATGAGCTAGGGATGAGGGCGAAGTAAGAAGCGCAAACTCACCACAAAATCAATAAAACCATAGGACGGTCATGACATGTAGGGATCGAAAGCCAAGGGAATCAATTAACAACGAGATTAAGGCTATGGGGGAGATTCAATTATCAATTAAAATGGTAGTTCAATCATTTTCTTTACCCAATTAAATATGCAGAACTAAAAGCATAAAGTATACTAATAATCTACCATGCAAAAATAAAGGAAGCATACCATAGCCCAAGTTGCCCACTCTGAGTTGTTGTCTTGCGCACTCCGTGCAGCTCCCACTTGCCGATAGATGAGACTTCACCGGTACCTCCCAGCCAATGCTAGGGGTACTCCTCTTCCCCCTTCACCCGCCAAGCCGCAAAGGGTCCACACACACTAAACAAAGAATCAACTAGCTCCCAACTCACCTTGCAAGGCTGAGCTACCACTCCTCACCGAGCTGGGTATCCCAACTCCCACAAGTTAATTCAGTCAAGTCTAAATTTCTACAGCATAACATTACGCATAACCGAACAGATCCATCATCCTTCTCCTCCCTCCATTTATTTTTCAAGAATTTAATTCATACAATCTTCCCCGTAGATGTGTCACCCATCCCCTTCATTGCACTATAATTTAATTTCATTAATTAATTAATTACTCCTATTTCCCTCACCCACCTAAAAGAACTCCTAGAATCGCTCCTAGGTGTCCCCATATTCCCTTAGAAGTTTTAATGACTTTCCCCCTTACTAATTTACTAGTTGAGTTTAATTTATAAAGTTCATAAATGCTAGATACCTTACTCACTTAGACTTTCTGCTTTTTCCTTGTGTTTCCCCTTCCTTTTTATGTTTCCCATTTTTTCCTAGTTTCCTAATTCTTTTAAATTTCCCTCTTTCCCTTTTCCTTTAAAACTCAAATTGGCAGGTGTAGAAAATTAAATTTTTCCCTTTTTCCTTTTTAATTAATAAATTTTAATTAGCACAAGTGACAAAACAATTATTTCCCCTTTTTCCCTTTTTAAATATTATCCCCCAAAAGATTTTTATAAATTAAATGAATTACTTATCCCCTTCTCATTACATGATTAATGATGATTATCATTATTATTTACTTATTATTATTTTTATTTTTATATAAATAGATAAAAGATTGTATCATAAGTATCACTTAGACCTAGACTTTATTTTCCTAGGCTAGGCAACATTTTATTAGGGGAAATGTTTTAAATCTTTCTTATCATGTTATTCGTCCTAAGGCCATCTAGGTTTATCCATTTATTAATTAACAATGTGACGTGCCCTTAAGGACACACTAGGCGCTCCAACGGTGCCACTCGCCTCGATCTGTTTCCCTTATGCAATGTGCCCTTCGGGACACACTACATGCTCCAAGGGTGCCACTCGACTCTTGACTGACTTGGTAGACATAAAGAAACCTTGGATTCAATACTCCGTCATGTGATCTTGTGCGAGACTAAGGACCTCTAAGGAATAAGGCCCCTGCCTTATTGTACGCCCCTTAGAATCATCATGAGTGACTGTCGCAGTCAACCCTCATGGCATCATGGGTCTTCTCGAACTAGGTAATCATTAACCTACAGTTCGAGCCATGGTGCGAGTGCTAGTAGGCTGTGGCAGGGATGTTATCCACCCCTCTCCCTCCACATCTCTAGTAGTCGTGCGTTACCCCTCTAATCAACATATGAGTATGGTCGTAAATCTATCATCAGCCTGCATCATCAATGAATCATATCAGAAATATATCCATAATCATATCATCTAATCAGATGAAAAAATGTCATATATACAACAATCAAACCCTAATAGTCCACTCCCTAACTCGATCCAGAGTCCAAGGGGTTCCATCAATGCCTCTGCATCCTCTAGGTCTAAAATCCTGCACACTTAGGAAAATTGAGTCAATATCACCTGTCTATGTCAATGCAGCCAAATAACATGACCTCAATTCATAATGTCTCATAATCATAAATCAAATGCAAAAAAGTATAATAATCTAGATCACTTGCGAGCAAGTGTCCTCAAGGAATAATTTTTCTCAGTGTGCGCAAGAGCGGGATGTTACAGGTTTTCACATAGATGAAAGTCATAAAAAACAAGAACATCCACATATTCAACCATTTGTATATCATTTTTCTTGAATACTTAATCCATAATTAATCATAATCAATTAAAATAACATCATTGTTGCATAGTAATAGAATCTTACAATTCCACAAGCATTCCATATGCATATCTAAGGATATAAATATGCATAAATGCACATCCATATGCACTAAACATTCATTGCCCACATTCGTACTAATGCATATGCATTCTAAATTCATCATATGCATTATGCACTCTAGTGTATTTTTGTGTCAGTTTACTTATTATTTATTTATTTATGTTGTAGATGGTTTTCCTTGAATTCCTTTAGATCCTTTATTCCTTGTCCGCTACCATTCTTCTCATATGCCCTACTATTCCCTGGTTTGAATATTTTCCAGCCAAGTTCCACTTGGACATTCTGCAATCCAACCAACGTGTTCTATTTGTAGTAACTTATCTTAGGAAGACATACCTAAACTTTACTTTTAGGAAAAAATCAAACACCTTTGAATGAGGTATCTCACACCATTCAGTTACACTACTACTACAACATCCTTGAAATGACTTACTGATACTCATTCCACATCCCTACTATTACTTCTATCTATCCATTGGATTTCCCAATTTTGAGAAACAATTCTCTTCACTTCATATAAAAATTCCCTTTGAAGCCATAATTTTCCCAATCAATACCATTCCCAATGGAATTCTATTTTCATTCAGTGGCACTTTTTAGATGAAAGAACCTTCATTGTTCTATCCCTTATTTCTTTGCATTGGTATCGTGCTTTCACTATGAAATATGATATCATAATTGACTTTCTTGCTCTAATTACTTTTAAACAAAGTATATAAGTCATATCTAGCAAATCCTTCCCATGCACTCTTGTGCTTGGCACATAGGGATGATTCACACTTCACTTCCTAATATCCTTGTTCTATTTCACATAAAGCTTGCAACCATCTACACATATCTACCTTCAAGCCTATGGAGTCTTACTTTTCCTTTCTATGCCCATTAATGACATTCTTCATGTCATGGCTTCATGTCCTATGTGAGGAATCTTGTTGTTTTTCCTTTAATTCATTTACACTCAATCATAGTTGAATAATAATCATTTTGTTCCATTCTTCTTGAGTTTTTTATCCACTTGTTCATTACTTTCCTTATACCTCTTTATTTCCTCAACTAACTTATATAAGCTCTGCCATGCTTCCATGACTCTAATATCCAATTGTAGGATTTAATTTATCTTATTATACCTACAATTATGCAAAGTGTGGAAGCAACCATTTTTCTTATAACCATACACATTATAGAAATTTTGTAAATTAATGCTACATGTTTTTGTTTGCTCAATTTATGAAGAATAATATCATAATTCTCCAAATTATAATAATTCTATATTAATCTCATCTGAATTATATTTCCAACAACTATACTCATTCTTCATAACAATCTCTGAGTTGAAATTTATGGCTTCCTGAAAAAGTTACTTTCACCCCATTTATCCAATTTGTCCATTGGTGCAATTTTATTGAAAGACCATTTTTTGTGACTGTAGAAGAAAATATGTCAATAATTAGAGAACATTTTGTATACTAAGACATAGATAATAATAATAATGACAAGGAATTCATAACAATTCCCGTATTTTCCATCTGATTCTCCAATAAAAAACAACATTGATATGGAAATGACAACTTTGTCATTTTTCAACCCTTTTTCTAGACTTGGAATTTTTAGTAAAACTACCTATCTATCAATCTATGCACTTCTAGGAAAGTTTCAACAACTCAAATTTGTTTGTCTTTAAGAGTATATAAAAGGTTGAGTACATAAAAATTTTCAATTTTGTGATCTGGGTCACGTTTCCTCCTCCAAAAATCTCCAAAATCCTTAGAAAGTAGCCTGGAATAGTGGAATTTGGCCTATTTTGGCATCCCCATTCCAATTCTCTTATAATGTATTCATGTAATTCATGGGTTATATCCATTTCTTCTTTGTGGACACTCCCCAAGAGTTTTAGCTTAATTTGGACTTTTGCCAATTATTTGGACCCAAATATTTCAAAACCACTATGCTGCAATTTATGACAAATCCAAAAATAACTAGACAATGGCCCCCTCTGACACATCGATAGACATCCTCTTCGAATACAATACCAATAAGTTTCATCCCAATCTGATGTATTTTTCTCTAGCTATGGAAAAAATAAGAAAATGGCTCCAGACTTGTTTTATTTTTTAAAGTATGGAACAATTTTACCTAAGTGCAATCTCCATCATCCATATTAAGATAGAAGCAACCTGAACCATTGATTTCCATTCTGTTGGCCATCAGAAACTGACCCTTTCCCTACCATGCACAACACTTTGCCCAAACTGTTGACCCAACCATCGACCATCAACCCAACTACCTGACGACCGATTTGCAAAAAACTCCAAATGATTCGAACTGGCCATCAACTATCAGTCATCGACAATATTCATTTGTTAGTGGAACTCTGTACCAATTTGTACGATGCTAGAACATTGGCCCATCGACGATCGAGGATACCTGATGAATATAAAAAAAAAACTTCCTCAATTCAGGCGACCTAACCATCGATCGTTAACCACTTTTGGGATGATATGGAAACTGTTGACATCGCATGACATGTCATCCTGAGGTGTCAAATGGGATGATGTGGCATGACATGTCATCCCAAGGTGTCAATTGAGATGATGTGGCATGACACATGGATCTTGACATGGCATGACATGGCATCACCCTCTTTTCTTCGTCGATCATATACAATCAAATATGTCCTTTGGATGAATGAAAACTTCGCCCTGTATTGTTGATTCACAATCTATCGCCCATCAGTGATCACAGATTTCGTTTGGTAGAACATCAACACTTTGCCAAAAACTTTTCGATCCCTAACCATTGGCCATCAACGACCTTTTTTGGAAAACGTCAACACTTCGCCAAACTCACCAATCCCTAAACATTGGCCATAAATGATCTTGTTGGATTATTGAGAGGGGGTTGAATCAGTAATAGAGCAATTTAATTATTTTTAACTATATAATGCAAGTGTTATATGACTGTAGCATTATCATCCAATAATTGTAGATTAAATAACCAATCAACAAATGATAAATCATACACATACATTGTACACCAGTGTTTTCACGTGGAAACCCAAAATAGGAGAAAACCACAGAACATGTTTTCTTATATGTCTTGAAGAATTACATTAATTGGAAGCACCAACTTCATTTCTTTTCAAACTGAAACTGGAAGGAGGCTCCAACCCCCTAGTTTCTCAGGCTACAACCTGAGGGAAGCTCCAACTCCCCAATTTTCTTGCTACAACTAGAAGGAGGCTACAACCCCCTAAGTTCTCCGGCTACAACTGAAAGGTGTCTACAACAACCTATCATTTCCTTGTCCAACTACTTGAAGATATAAATGCCAAATGTAGACAACCTGTCACTGTCACTGAATCAACCACTGCCATTTTAAACCTGTCACTGTCAACCTATACCAATAACTTGTAACAACCTGTACCAATCGACCTGCACCAAACAACCTATACCAATAACATGAACCAACATGTACCATGCATCAACCTTGACTCATCAAGATGTACCAAAATAATCAACTATACACCTCATGTATGTGCAAACTTATCAACTACTTGTCTCAACCATGTACTCAACATGTACCTCAACCATATACCAAATATATACACCAATATAACCATCAAAATTTCATCACTCTATCCACAAACCAAATACCATAAACCCTTACATCAAACCATGTGCGAAAACCTCACTGTTATGTAGCCTCAAGCTAAACCAACAACTTCAACAACACATCACAAACAAAATACCAATACCCATATGCCAAATATGAACAACAAAATACCAACTATATCCCTCAACAAATCTGGTATATTCAACAATACTGAACATCCAATACCATCTAAATAGCTAAACCCTAGCTCATAAAACATACCTCGAACAAGATGTGCCATATCTCTCATAAATAGACCCCAACCATGTTATTGCAGTGATTTTTTTGCCGCACTTTTTCGGCCGCAATTTTTTTACAACACTTTTTCTACCGCAATTTTTCTATCACACTTTTTTTCCGCACTTTTCCTTCCATGCTTTTTCTACCGCACTTTTCCTAATGTACTTTTTCTGCCGCACTTTTCGTGCCACACTTTTTCTGCTGCAATTTTTCTCTATCAATAATACCTGCCCAAATAACCTTTCACAAAAAATAGATATTCAATAATAACCTTGTAGTAAGTTCTTCATTAAATTTATTATTTAAATAATTTCTTTTTCATCCTCTTTGACTTATAGTAAACTCATCACTTCACTTTATTTATTTAAATAAATATTTCTTTGCAAAAAAATTGACTACTTTGACCTTTTCGGGCTTCCAGATGACTCATGAGGGTTCTCCAACTTCACATGGCCATAACTATCTAACCGTGATGAGTTATGTGAAGTTGCACATACCACTAGAAATGGAATGACATGTACTATCCATATAGAATAGTCTTACCTGAAAATATATCAAAACTCATACTAGTATCCATCAAACAAACTTGAGTCCATTACCCAAACCTTTGTGCAATCGAAATTCGATCATACACATTCAAAGATGTCCTTTGGATGAATGAAAAATTTTCCCTATTCTGTTGATTCAAAACCCATCAGCCATCAGTGATCAGAGATTTCATTTGGTTGAACTTCAACACTTTGCCAAAAACTTGTCGATCCCTAACCATTGGCCATCGACAACCTTTTTTGGAAAACATTAACACTTCGCCAAACTCGCCAATCCTTGAACATCGACCATCAATGATCTTATTAGATTACTGAGAGAGGGGGTGAGTTAGTAATAGATAAATTCAATCCTTTTTAACCATATAATGAAAGTGTTATATCAATGTATCATTATCATCCAGTAATTGTAGAGTAAATAAACTTTGAACAAATGAGAAATCATACACATACATAGTACACCAGTTTTTTTATGTGGAAACCCAAAGCGGGAGAAAACCACAAAATGTTTTTTCTTATATGTATTGAAGAATTAGATTCATTAGAAGGACCAACTTCCTTTGTTTTCCAACTGCAATTGGAAGGAGGCTCCAACCCCCTAGTTTCTCAGGCTACAACCTGAGGGAAGCTCAAACTCCCCAATTCTCTGGTTGTAACTAGAAGGAGGCTATAACCCCTTAATTTCTCCGGATACAACCGGAATGTGGCTACAACCACCTATCCTTGACCTGTCCAACCGCCTTGAAATATAAAAGACAAATGTAGACAACCTGTCACTGTCACTGAATCAACCACTGCCACTGTCAACCTGTCACTATCAACCTATACCAATAACCTATAACAAAATTTACCAATTGACCTACACCCAAAAACCTGTACCAATAACCTAAACCAACATGAACCATGCATCATATTCTAACCAATTTGTATTATTGGTTAGTTGGACTGCAGTTGATATTCCCTCTTTGAATGCAAGGATTATGACAGTCAATATTTACGTGGCCAAACACATAGTTATTAGTGTTGAACATGGGGAAAGACCGTAAGAAAGTCACTATTATGTTATATCTATGATTTTTATACATTTAATGATGAAAAAGGGTATTAAAATTCTTTACAATGATTTCCTTAAAAATAAAAACTATTTGTTGTACACATCCACGTCATAAAAATTGATAACAATGACTAAATAATGTTTAACATGAATGATAAGATTCAATACCAACATTCGCAAACCTACAACGCAAGAATTCAAAGGTAGTTCAAGTGTCAACAAGATGCAAGAAAAAAGCTCTTTCCGCCACAACATGCTTACTTATCAACATATTCACTTATCCAGTTATCAACTTTAACAACAAAATATATTGGTTTTTTTTTATGATAGTTGATAATGGTGTTATCATTTATTTGACAGTTGGTATGTTATAATTGTTTATATGACAATGTTTTATTTTACCATTGCGCCCCTTGAAGGTAACAAATCCTTTTGGTAGTTTAATTGGTCATAACTGTGCATTTTAAACTGATAGATTTAGAACTTAATAACTAAAGTTGGGCAAAAATAAATTGTTTTAGTTTTTATTTAAAGAAAACAATTGTATTCTTACCAAAGAGTGAGATAGGCTCTCTTTTTAACTAGAGAATTCACTAAATTATGAAATCTTAAGATAGTAAAACAATTGCAGCTGTAATTGGCGATATAACTAGTTATCGATGATATAATTATGAGAAAGTTTTATACCCTTTTGTTTAGATTAGCCCCTTGACGAACACGATATTCCTGAAAAGACAATTGTATAGTTTGTGCATAAAGGAAGGTATGAAAATAGTTGATCATTTAAGTATGTTTAATACTCTCTTATTTCAGTTGACTAGCATGGGAGTGAAATTTGAATCTAAAGATAAGGCGATTACATTATTATGTCCTTTGTCAGCGTCATGGGATCACTTTGTTACCTCTATTAGTTTCAGTTCAATAGAAAGTTTTGAGTTTGATGATATTGTTGGAGCTTTATTGTCTGAGGAAACAAGGAAGAAATCCAATTCAAAAACCTCTACATCTGAGGCGATGATGGTCAGAGGTAGACCTAAAGAAAGAGGACACGGTTAGAGTACATTTCTCTAATATTTCCCTCACCCCCACCCTCTTATGAGGGTGGGTATGGGGATAATATTAGAAAAATTTGTTATATATTTCTCTATTAGTTCCCCCACCCCCACTCTCATATGAGGATGGGAGTGGGGGAAATATTAGAGAAATTTATATGAGGGTGTAGGTGGGGAGAATATTAGAGAAATGTATAATACATTTCTCTAATATTTCCCTATACATTTATCTAATATTTCCCCCACCCCCATATGAGGGTGGGATAGGGGAAATATTAGAGAAATGTATAATGAGGGTGAGGGTGAGGGTGGGGGTGTGGGAAATATTAGATAAATGTATAATACGTTTCCCTAATATTTCCCAATATGTTTTTCTAATATTTCCCCCACCCCTACCCTCATATCAGGGTGGGGGAAATATTAGAGAAATGTATTATACATTTCTCAAATATTTAATACATTTCTCTAATATTTCACCCGCCCTCATATGAGGGTATGATGGGGGAAATATTAGAGAAATGTGTTATAATTTTTTCTAATATTTCCTGCAATATGTGGGTGATTATACATTTCTCTAATATTTTTTCCACCCCCAACCTGATATGAAGGTGGGGGTGTGGAAAATATTAGAGAAATTGAGGGTGGGAGAAATATTTCTCTAATATTTCTCTCACCCACACCCTCATAATACATTTCTCAAATATTCCCCCCAACCCCACCCTCACCCCGATAATACATTTCTCTAATATTTCCCCCACGCCCAACTTCATACCCTCATATGGAGGTGGGGGGAATATTGGATAAATGTATCATACATTTCTCTAATATTCCCCCCACCCATATGAGGGTGAGGGTGGGGATGGGGGAAATAATGGAGAAATGTGTCATACATTTCTCTAATATTTCCCCCACCCGCACCCTTATAATACACCCATATGAGAGTGGGGGTGGGGGAAATAATGGAGAAATGTATCATACATTTCTCTAATATTTCCTCCACCCCCACCCTTATAATACATTTCTCTAATATTTCCCCCATGCCAACCATCATACCCTCATATGAGGGTCAGGGAAATATTAGAGAAATATATTATACATTTCACTAATATTTCCCCCACCCACACCCTCATTTAGTAGTTGGGGGAAATATTAGTGAAATGTATAATATATTTCTCTAATATTTCCGACTTTGAAACTCTATATAATGGAGGGAGGATAAGGATGATGGATCTCTTCAGTTATGCATAACGTTATGCTGTATAATTTTAGACTTGACTGACTTAGCTTATGGGATTTGGGATACCAAGCTCGGTAAGGAGTGGTAGCTCGGCCTTGAGAGACGAGCTGGGAGCTAGTTGATTCTTTATTTAGTGTGTGTGGCCCCTTTGCAGCTCGAGGGAAAAAGTGGGAAGAGGAGTACCCCTAGCATTGGCTGGGAGGTACTGGTGAAGTCGCATTAGTTGGCAAGCAGGAGCTACACGGAGTGTGCAGAACAACAACTCAGAGCAGATGACTTGGGCTATGGTACACTTCCTTTATTTTTGCATGGTAGATTATTAGTATACTTTACGCTTTTAGTTCTGTATATTTAATTGGGTAAAGAAAATGATTGGCCTAACATTTTAATTGATAATTGAATCTCCCCCATAGCATTAATCTCATTGTAGATTGATTCCCTTGGCTTTCAATCCCTACATGTCATGACCATACTATGGTTTTAATGATTTTGTTGTGAGTTGGCACTTCTTACTTCGCCCTCATCCTTAGATCATCAGTGCTCGCCTAGGCAGTCGGTCAGGATCCAGATCGACTGTCATCACTCAGGTGTTAATAGACCTATAGATCCTAATGCCCTACCTTTATGTGCGATAATGATGAGTGACGGATGTTTCTACCTAGCCATCTACCCATGTTGGTTTTTCCTAGTCTATTGATTGTCTTACGCCTTTGTGATTGAGTTTCTACCTCCATCCTCGTATACAATCAGTCGAGTATTCTTTGTATACTTAAAAAATAAAAATATTGGGTATTTCTTGAAATCACCAAATTCATACCAATTTCTTAATTATAATACCAAAATTGATTATATAAATTAAAATTCAAAATTTAGAATAAAACTATAACAATAGTTAACCATCAATTTCAAACTTAACACATCTATGCAACTTATAATAATCAATGCAGCTTTATAATAATCAAAACCTGGACTGTGGAAATTAGTAAAGGGAAGCCACTTAAATTGATTTCATTAATCTGAAGACAAAAATCCCAAAGCCACCATTAATCATAAAAACCTATCACTTCAATAAGGGAAAATCTACAAATGGTTGACAGTATTAACACAATTTCCTCCTAGATTACTCTCTATAGTTCCAGAAATGGTTGAAAATCTTCTCTATAATTCCTCCTAATTTCGCTTCGTACAAGGGTCAGGTTGTCGCCTATCCTGTATGATGCCCATACTTAACTGATCATCCCTTTTGCGAAGGTTTTTGAAGAGTGGCTTTCAAAGTAACCTTGTTATCGTCTTCAATGCAGGCCACTGCTGCGTCACGAGTTGTAAAATAAATGAACCCAAAATCGTTTCTCTTAGAAGGCATATTTTGTGCCAATTGCACCTGTTCAATTTCACCATAAGTATTAAATTTCTTCCGAACTTTCTCTTCATGCCAAGAAGGTGGCAATCCAACAACAAAAATAGACTTTATCGGGGCTGTAACTCTACTTCTCGTAACTCTACATTGATTCCCTCTAATTTGTGGATTCTTGAGTTCTGCCACTGCTTTTTTGCCTTGCTTCCCTCTAACCTGTGGATTTTTGAGAAATGTATTATCATATGTGTATGAGGGTGAGGGTGATGGTGGGGTGAGGGAAATATTAGATAAATGTAGAATACATTTCTCATAAGGTGGAGGTGGGGAGAATATTAGAAAAATGTATTATACATTTCTCTAATATTTCTCCCACCCTATCCACATATTACATTTCTCTAATATGATGGTGAAGGTGGAGGAAATATTAGAGAAATGTATTATACATTTCTCTAATATTTCCACCACCCCTACCTTCATATTACATTTCTTTGATATGAGGGTGAGGGTGGGGAGAATATTAGAGAAATGTATTATGCATTTCTCTAATATTTCCACTACCTTCACTCTCATAATATATTTCTCTAATATTCCCCCCACTCCCAGTGTCATATGAGGGTGGATATTGGGGAAATATTAGACAAATGTATAATACATTTTTCTAATATGAGGGTCATCTAATATTTCCTCCAACCCTACCAAATTTCTCTAATATTTCCCTCACCCCCACCCTCATATGAGGGTGAGGGTGGGTCAAATATTAGAGAAATTTATTATACATTTATTTATTATTCCCCCCACTTCAACCCTCATATGAGGGTGGATATGAGGGTGTGCGTGAGGGAAATGTTAGATAAATGTATTATACATTTATATATTATCTCTCCAACCCACACACTCATATACACCCTCATATGAGGGTGGGAGTAGGGGAAATAATATATAAATGTACAATAAATTTATCTAATATTTCCTCCACCCCCACCCTCATATGAGGGTTGATATGAGGGTGGAGGTGGAGGAAATATTAGAGAAATGTATAGGAAATAATAGAGAAATGTATTATTTCTCCCACCCTCACCCCCACTCTCACCCTCATATAAGGGTGTGGGGTTGGATGGTGGGGAAATATTAAAGAAATGTATT